>APFE030745658.1:287714-335202 GCA_000404065.3 Pinus taeda
CTTGCCAACCTGAATGCCTTCTCTAATGAATCAGGTTCCCAAAGATGAACCTCATGTTGAATGTTATCCTTTAAAGTCCCTATGAAGACATCAATCCTTTTCTTTTCTAGAATATCATTTACCCTTATATTCAATTTTTGAAAGTCCTCAATGTGCTCTGCCATTGAACCCTTTTGTTCAAGATCTATCAATTGGATAAAGAAGGTGTTACTCTTTGTATCCCCATAATGTGCTATCATTTCTTCCGTGAAAATTGACCAAGTGACAAGTGCTTTACGAGAAAAAAACCCTTTATACCATAAAAATTTATTCGGCTCTAAATATAAAGATGCAATATGTACCTTTTGTAACAGTTGCACCTTATGTAGATCAAAATATTGCTCCATCTGTAGTATCCAATTTACCCGATCCTTGCCATCAAACTTCCTCATATCACTTTTTCTTGATTTTAGGAGCTCAATCTTGAATCTGTTGTATCTCTGTAATTTTAGATCTCTAAGGTTTGTAATTGTGTCCTGCAATATTCCTTTGCATCCTCTTTCCAATGCCACCAGTCTGATCGAACGTGGATTCTCCAAGAAAGAGTTATGCCCAATATCCCAAGATGACCTGCTTATATACCTTTTTCGTAGAGCTAACTTGTAAGAAGTGCCACGTGTTACTGGTTCAACCTTCATACCTGAAAACAATAAACAAAAAATAAGAATCCATCTTCTTTCTGTAGCGTCTTACGAAATTTCAATCTGATGCTCAGAGAGAAAGTTAGGATGATTTTCCCCAGGTCACCTGTTTGGGATGTAATTCGAGAGCATGCAGAAACCCTAAATGTCTTGGACTGTATCTCTGAAAGTATAGAGAAACAAGATCTGAAATTCGGGACCAAGCTTCACCACGTGTACGGATCAAATGGGTTTTAATTTCAGAGTCTGAAACTTCATAGAAAAAAATTATAGCGAAAATTCCATGATGACATGTTTGAGATGGAATTATGGAGCTTGCAAAAACCCTAATTTCCTTAGATCATATCTCCGATAATATAGTGATACGAGTCCTGAAATGTTGACCCAAGGTTCAGCACGATTTTGTCTCAAACGGGGTGTTTTTTTTAGCCTCTGAAATGTCACAGAAATTTTTTTATAGCGAAACTTCCACGATGACTTGTTTGGAGCAGTGAAACCCTAGAATCCAAAGCTCTGATACCAAATGTTATGAAACCAGATCACAAAAAGATAGAAAAGATGGATGAACGCCTTAGAAATTAGCCTTTTCGAGGGGGAAACCTCCTTTACATTACACAAATGAACAAATCTTGGGTGATGCAAATAATAAGACCTTTCTATATATAGGAGTCTAAGGGGACATAATATAATCAAAGTCAACATAACAATAATAATGTAAGGGCACAATAATAACTATAGTGGGCTTCTATGGGGCACAATAATAAGAATATGGGGACTACATGGACACAACAATATAATAAGGGGGTTTTACTAATAACAATATGGGGATAAACTAGCAGTATAGGGACCTAACACCTATAGAAACTAGCTCACCCTTATGGATATCTGAACTACTAAGTACTATGACGTTAGGGTCCCATGCCCAACACAGTAAGAAATTGTCCTGCTGACCCCGTGACACCCTTGTCATCACTAACTTTCTAACATGCTTGTACCAAAGCCTCCTCTCACATAGGTCTTTCCCACAATCTATGCGATGATTAAGGTTAGGCCCAACCTGCCAAAGTGACCCAATAGTTTCAACTCCTATCCCTCCATGGTTGGCCCCAATCTTGAGCAACAATCTACCTCGCCCTATGGTGAGGGCTTCGGTGATTCCTCATGTGTCTACCTATGAATGAATCAATTTGCATGTTATCCTGCCCATGCTCACTGAGGAGTATAGTATCCCACCAATCCACTAGATCCCTGGATCCCATAACCATACCAGAGGTCCACAACCCCCAATCCTCTTTGCTTGTCATTGTGATATGCTGCTAGTTGTTGGGACTCCTCCGTGCCCTGTATTTGACTCATGTAGGTATCCAATAGGTAGGCATCGAGCATTAAGAACCCATGTTGCGAATAACCAACTGCTCTGCACCTACCAAATCACACAGCAAAATCTACTATCCCAAATCCTGATGATGTGCCATGGTCCTGTTGGAAGCCTAGGGATCATCCTGCCAACAAGGGCTACCATCCCTTGCACCTCATGCTCACCTAATGTCTCAAGTTGTCGAGCTGGGAAATCACCATACAACTCCCTCTCGGTCACCTCCCCAAGTGTGAGCCTAGGAGTGGAACATATGCTACCTCGACAATCAACCATGTTATCCCTAAGCCTCTATATGTCAACTTGTGCACCTACCAAGTGTCTCAACTAGAGATTATCCTCCCAGCCCATGACACGTGTTGTCTCATCCTACTGCTTATGGCACGCCTCCCATGCCCTACTGCCTGAATGGAGAGTGTCAAGGGGAAACAACCAAACACTATGTGATTGTAAGAAACATTGGAGGAGGATGGGTGGGTATGTCCTGAAGGGTATGATCAAGAGTCTGCCATAATTCTTAAGAGTAATCCTACAGACGTCCCCATATCTGCCTTAGAACTACTGACAACTCCCTCGAGACCCTATCTCCGCTAAACATGGTATCACGAGATGCTCAACCATGTCCTCATCGATCCTAGGTGAGATGCATTCAATGGTACAACTATTGTCCCTGTCTATAAGTCTCCCTAAAGATAACGCTCCAAGCGTCCATTGTACTGCATCATCTACCACTGCATACCACCCAGTATCACTGCACTCATTGACATGCCATTGTATACCGCAACTTTTCTTTGTACACCATGGAATACCCCCGGCTAGATCCATACCATTCTGTATCGTCTTGTGTCATGCCCATGTCACTGCACCTGTCACTCCTGCACGTCCTCAATGCGATGCGAGTCACTCCTCCTACACCATAGTGTCAACTGGCATGTTGTGGTATACCACCATGTATCTCCATGCTCCTTTGTAGGCCACTACTCCTCGCTACATAGCCATGCACACCACTAGGTGTTATGGCCTAGGATTGGGTCTGTATGCATCAGACCACATGCCTCTATATAAAACTGGATGATATGACCTGACTCTGTGCAGTCTTGTGTACCACTACCTACTATCATACCACCCTGTAACATATTGTATCCCACATGTGCCAAAGTGTCTGCCACTCTGATAGTGACCCCACCATGACACACATCATGTCCCCTCGTCCATCCTAGTAGACCTGAGCACCCTAACTCCACTCTTGCTAGGGGGTATCTCTATTGGGCCGATCCCCTATGACCCCTGAGTCCTAAACCTCAATGGGAGAACATTATCTACATACAATATCTGAGCTGGTGGCATACCCATGCCACCTCCTTCAACCTGCTCCTACCAGAGAATGCTAATCATCCTGTGCCCCCATGCGCAACCAACATGCCAAAAAAACCAATGGAGTCTGCTCAGAAACCACCTAACCACTAGCATCAACTGGAACTCCCCTAAGGAATGCATGCACTCAGGCATGAGGTTGACTACCTCATCAATTCCATAGCCATCCTGCATGTTTGATATTGGATAGAAAGCCCTACCTAGATCCCAATGTCAACCTGAGACTCCGACACCCTCAATGTCGGAGAGCTCCCACTAAGCTTTACTCTTAACTACGACCATCTCCATGAGTCTAGCCGACTCCACTGGGTACCAACTCAAAATCTCTTGCCATCCAACCCTAAGAGAGGGATTGAATGCACAAACTCTAGCACATAAAACAAGCCCTCCATCCTACAAGTGTTTCCCCCTACACAACTAATGTCGCCTCAACTCACCATCCTAGTCAACAAATAAAATTTGTTAGGGACTCTCTGCATCTCTCTCTCCATGGTGCAAAGGTAGTCTAGCAATGTTGTAAGCCCCATCTATATAAGCCTAGAGAAAGCTATTATCTAGAAGTATTGCAACTATGTTGACGGTCTGTGCATCTAACAACTCTAAGTCAATGGGGGGCCCCAAAGAAGATTGCTCATCCTCCTCCACCATGGGCTCAACATGAGTCACGAACTACCCCTCCATTACTAGTTCATGCCCCTCTATGTGCTCTTCATGTTGTTGTAGGTGGTTGTCATCCCACAACTCTATCATATATTTGGGTGCCTCTGTGCCTATCGGCTCCTCGTCAAGGGTGGTGATGTCTCTCGGCACCTCATCATCCTATCGTGCATTGTTATCACCTAAAAACTCGGTCACGACCCCAGATATCTCAACAACGGATGTCACCTTCTTAACGGTGGACATGTTTGTGTCTCCTGGCACCTCATCAATGGATTATGGGTGTATGCTCTACTTTCTCCCCCAAGGTGTAAATTGGTGCTATTAAGGAGGCCTCCAACAATGGTGACTCTTGTGCCACACTGGGTATACCAATGTGATCCTCACACTCCTGTGTGTCCTCTACCTCATGTTAAATCTCCTCCTTAGGCCCCTGATCTCTAAGACCATGTCTCCACTAGAAAAATCATCTTTTTGACTCATTCTCTAACTGCCTCTGGCCTACCTTCTCCTTTTCAGGAGATCTGGTACCTTGATTCTGTTGGCTTTCCCCACATAGTGTAGATGGTTGTACTCCCACGGCTTATGCACCTCTAGTGTCTATGTTGTAAGGAAAAGGATGGATATGGTCTGACACCTTCCTCAACTGAGCCAACCTCTCATTTCTCCAGTGGATTCCACCGCAGAATTCATGCATACTGAATCTCCCTTGAGCCATGGGTAGTGTACAGTATAGCTCGTCACTTTGCATACATGCCCAAATCTCCCATGATATTATTGGTTACCCACAGCTAGGCCAAGATCATGCTCTGATACCACTCTAATGATCCTAAATAGGAAATATGAGTGATAACAAAAAATATTCTACGCAACAAAATACAAAAACGAAATGTTTCGCAGACACCCATATAAAAACTGTAAATGGAGAACTTCTGAGCCACTTTATTAATTTTTTTCAAGACAAATACAATAGATGATGGAATGGTGCACCTGGGCTTGTATCAATGGACAAGTAGGACCAAACCTAGGTAGGAAAAGGGTTGAGTTGAATAATTCCCAGCTGCTACACCACTCTGCACTGCGCTGCCCAGAAAACTACTGCTCTACTGAAGTTCAAATAGATGGAATGGGTACTAAAATTGCCTAGAAAATTATATCCTTTTAATCTCGGACTCCTTGACCAAAACCCAGAAGGGATTTTAGCTAATTTTGACTTTGGTTTTTCGACCCCCTAGGAGCCTCACCCCAGCTATGGCTTCCAAATTCGACCTGCGGGAAACTCACTACAAATACACCGGAAAACTCCTCCAAAATTCTAGGTTTACCCTTTCTATCCAACTCCTAACTCTCTGAAAGAAATCTTGGACCGACCCAGCTTCTCTCCAAGCACCATGAAATTCTGTTGTGTGGCCTCTGCGATGTCTCTCAACCCAGAAATGTGAATTGTTGGAATACTAGCTCAGCTGGTAGAAAGCTCTAGTGAAAATGCCTATCCAAAATTGCTACCTTAGCTCCCTCACCTCTCGGCAAGCTGTGTGATCCTTGCCGGTCTCAAACTCCCTCTGTGTGATTCTTAGCTACCCAGAAATATGAACTCCCTTCCTCTGCATTGTTGTTGATGTGTGTCACTGACCCAGAACTCCTGAAAACTCTTGTAGAACAACCTCCCTAGGGCGGGCATGGATGGTCCCCCGAACTAGAGGCTGAATCTCCCGTGTGAGAGACTCGTGGCTAAACAACCGGTAGATTCGCTAAACAACAAAGTGAACAAATGTGTGTTTGTTTGCAAATATCAAAGATGAAAACCAAATGAGAGTTGATCTCTCTTTATAACTCCTTGGGTCCCCTTAGCCTCATGTCGGCCCCTCCATCCACCCATTCGATTTTCCCTCTAATCATATCGAATAGCCATTTCAAACTCCTACGTGGGTGGCCCCCACATTCCACTAGCAGCTAAATACAGTTGATTTGGCCCCTAAGTCCCTAGGTAGAAAGTATGGGGCCCTCTTCCTTAGTAAAAAATGTGAAAAACTGTGTAGCAACACCCTGTTACTAATGTGTTTGAGAAGGGACATGACAAGATATCAAACCAACAATGAAGCCCAGTAGTGTTCTTTTTGTGAAATCACCTAGATATTCTAGATTATATCTCTCAATGATGTGGGGAATGTCACCTGCAATGGCTTGTGTCTCAAAACCAACACATAAAATGAACTCCACAAATTTTATTTTATAACTCTCCCAAGAAGCTTGACCCTCTTCATCGAGCCATGCGAGAATAAATAAAATCATTTTTATTCTCCCAATTAAAAGATTATTTTTTTTAATATAACATATTTCGTTCCAGGGGGCAGCTCAATTCGTGATTTAAGTAATGAGAGATATGTGAAAATTGAGAGATCCAAGGTTCGAATCCCTCCAAGTGTGAACCAGTTTACGAAGAGGATGGCAGGTCGTAGACCACCAGAGGTTTACTAGTAGTTACGTGCTAGGCGAGTTGTTGGGTTCCTTTAGTTAAATCTTTGATTTATTTTTATTAATTAATAACTTATCGTTATCTTATTTAAAACCACTGAAATATATAAAATATCGAGATAGTCATCAAAATTGAACCCACGGACAATACTAAAAATAGTAACCATGCCAACTGACCCATTTGGTGCTCAACAATGACTTACTAAAAATATTAATATTGGAAAACTATATCGAAATCATTCCAGAAAAATGCATCTTTCTCATACTCCCAATGAGATCTCAACTAACCATCAAACACTGGCAAACTATTGGATTAATTACCTCCAAGGTTCATTAATCGTAACCTAATTGTCTATGAGAAACAACTAATAAGGTAGAGGTCCATTAACTCCATTGGTTAGGATGGGGTCATTACATAAATTATTGACATGATAATCCTTTCGTGATGGGAAATTATTGATATAACGATCATTTCATGTAGGATGGGATTGTTACCATAAATTCTAGCAAGCCCTAAACAGGGAAAGCCTATTGGATAAAAGTTATACTAAGTGCTAACAATGGTACAATCACCCACTATCACCACAACCAAGATCCGCTACTCTTTATGGAATTTCACCGATGGGAGGAGTCCTAGTAGGAAAATATTCTAGGGTATAAGGTCCAAGGTGATGAATTATGACATCTCGAGGAAAGTTCCACATTATGATACAATGCATCAAAATATGTGTCTCTCCCTTTAAGAGAATTGCACAAGACCTGGGCTTTTGTGAATAATCATGGATGATGGTACACTCGAGACCAAGGAAACAAGGAAAAATGGATTCTTATGATATACTTCACCAATTACTAAGTGCATACAACCCTCAACGAAGTCCCCAAGTTGAGGAAAATATAGCTAGGGTTTCCCTCTTAGGGCTATAGCTAAATCATGAAATTTTGTGGACGGAAACTAAGTAGATGCCACCAAACTTGGACGTCTTGTAGCAAAGACACAAGACTTGTTGTTTAGACTCCCAGTTTCATACAAAAAATCTCCCTACGGAATTTACTCTAAGCCCTAGTTGGTTTTCCTACCTTAAGAGGAGAAAAAATTGGAGAGAGAATTTATGGAGAAGAAAAAGTTTTGGCCACCAAGGACTTTGACTAGTGCCTTGTCCTTCGGGCATATGAAGTCTTAGGATGTTCAAAATGAGCTAAATCGTCTCTAAAGAGGCTTAAAAATGATGCCCTAAGTACCAAATTTAAGCATTTACCCACCTCAATAAATAATGGAGTTCACGGAGAGTTCAAAGATCTTCCTCTAGTATGGAAGCCTTTCAAAATGAATTTTCAATAATTAGGGCACAATTAGTGATGGGCCTCAAAATTAGACATAAATTAAGGCCCATTTGACCATCTTTCAGCACATTAAACCTCTCTTTTTAAATTAGATAATGTATTTTTAACTTTAATATGTTCATTAGGAAGGTTTATGGATAATTGCATATTTGTGCCTAATATTATTTATTTTTGTGGAATATTGGATAGATTATGAAGATTTGGAAGAGGAGATAATTTAGGGACTTGCTCCCTACTATAGGAGTATCAATATTAAATAATAAATCAAGAAGATATTCTGAAATAATTCCAGAGATTCTGGAGCTCCAATGATTGAGAAAATCTAGGAATGTGTTCCCTTTCATTTAATGTAGATTCCTAGTATTGGGATCCAAATCCAATAATTAAGGGATTTTGGTGGGGAAAGTTTCCTCCTATCATGGGGAATGTTTTCTAATCATTTCTTATAAGTACCAAGTCGAATTTGTCTCTAGGGGTGAATTTTTATTAGTCTTCTTGTGGAGAGAACTCATATTTTTGCAACTCCACTTGCATTTTCAGCAGGGATGTAATTGTATTGATGGAAATAATGAATATTGGTGACATATACATCTTCTAAATATTGGTCTCCTTCATAGGACTCCGATTTTCCTTGGGCTTGGTCATCCTAGGGGCCTCAGAGCCCTTTTGTATCATTTACTTTTCTTCTTTTCGCTCCTTGTTCACATGCATCTCTTGTTCTTGTATTTTTTCTATTTCTAGATTTAGTATTAATGATTTCTTGTTGTAGGATTGGGCTAAATGGTTGAAGTAAGTTATTTTGCAGGATCAAAAGAATCATTTCATCATTGTAACAGTTTTGGAAGGTCATAGTAATCATTGAGCTACTTGGGTTATCTTGCTTATTCCCAAATCTAGATTTATGGAATTACCTTGTGGAAAATAACAGTAAATTTCTACTATTTTTTAGAGCATTCTAACAAGCTTCAATCGAGTTGATTACACTTGCATTAGATCACAAAAACATTCTAGTTAATAAAAAAACTACCCCATTGCATTTGCACTTGATTAGGTTAGGCATTTGATGGATTTACTAGCTCACTAGTTCTTGAATTTCTAGATTTTAGACTAGTAACTTTCTGTTATTTTTTAGCATGGGTTAACAGAGGTATTTTTGAGTGATTCCACTTGGAATTGAGACCTAAGACATCCTAGTCAATAACAAAATTTGTCCCATCCAATTTGGATTTGAATGTCATGGTCATTCAATGAATTAATGTTTCCTATGGTAAATATGTTGTTTCCTGTAGTACTCTTCCAACAATTATATACTTGCCCAGATTCCCTCAAGAAGCTTGGTTATGATCCCTTAGGGTTGAATAAATACCCCTAGGCTTTAAATCAATGATTGGGGAAGACTAAAAACCGCTTAGGACTTGTGTCTTTACCCATGCAAAACAATTCAGCGATTTGGGCTAATGGACATATTTATGAAATGGATAACACAGTGATGATTACCACATCCAATGAACTATGTTAATGCACTTAAACTCTTTGAAATTTAATGATTGAAATTTTCTTCATGTGATTTACTTTATGTAATTAGAATACCTTTCTTTCCTTGTATTTTCTTTCTTGCAATAGGTTAATGTTTCCATTTCGAGCATTTCATTTTCTGCAATTAGTTTAGGATCTAATTCTATTACATTCACTCCAATACATCATGACATCAAAAGAAGGACACATCGTATGCTGCACATATAGTCTTGATACCTCTTAAGTTTCTAAGAACCCTGGGTTGATAATTAAAGTTGGTAGCCTTGGGAGTTGCAGCATTCTTGTTGCAATACCAAGGCTCATCACTTTTTGGCGCCATTTTCGGGAAGGTGTCAAAGTATGCATTGTTTTCTTCCCTAGTTGATTCATTTCTTTTAATTTTTGCATAAACAAAAAAATTTCATTAAGCATATTTCATTTCAAAAATAGAAAATTTCATTGCATTAGAATTCTTTTTAAAAATAAATAAATTTAAAATACTTCTCCAACACCAACCCCCCCATTTGATCACATGGTGCAGTAAGAGCCTCATCATCATTCATTTTTGTAGGTAGAATAAGAAGAGGTGGCTAGAAGGAAAAATAAATGGATGGAAATGATGACAATAAATAAAAACCTCTTTGATTTCCCATTCAAGATATTGATGTCAATGTGCATATGAACAACATCCCTCCATCTTTTCTTCCAAACTTTCATGATCTAAGGTCAGAGGATTCAGAAACCTTTCTCTTTGAATTTGAAATTATTTGTAGATCTTATGGTTACTTGCTAAACACTCAAAAATTGAGATTGTTTTTGGAAACATTCAAGGATAGAACTCTTAAATGGTTCATCAGTTTAGGGACTAATTCAATAAGATCATGGAATGATATGCAAAAGATATTTCTAGAAAAATATAAAGACCATGATCTTAAGGAACAAATCTTTAGAATGATTCAAAAAGAAGATGAGAGCCTTAAGGATCTAATAGAGAGGTTCATGTATAATGTTAAGAGGCCAAAACTACATCATTTAGGATCCGACAAACTAAAAACCCTCTTACTTAGAACAATTAGGGATGAATGGATTGATCTCCTTGATCTCATGAATAGAGGTGATGTATACCAATTATCATTTGAAGAAATTTGTGAAACATGCAAACACATATCAAGAGGAAGGGCAAGAGTAAGTCAATCAACATCAAGATTGGCAAGTCAAACTAAACTTAAAAATTTGCTTGATAATTTTAAAATAGAAATTATTAGCAATCTAAGTGAACAAGTAGAAATGTTAATAATACAAAATGAGAGAAAAGAAGATGATGATATTTGTGTTGTCCATGTGGAATCACATGATGTTAAATATTGCCCCTCATTACCAAGGTTGAAGGAAGTTTACTAAGAGGACAATGGAGCAAGTCAATTGCTAATGCAACTATGTTATGTAACTCCAAGAGGACCATGGCAACCTATTCAACCTGATATGATGCAAGAGCCTAATTCACAATTTCAAGCTAATGCACATCCATCTCAAAGTAATTGTAACACACCCCTTCCTTGGCAACCTTGGTCATCTCAACCCCAAAACCAATATTGGAAACAAGATTGCAAGGAACTTATGGGATCCATCCACAATATCCTCAATATTTTCTGCAATATCCTCCATACCCAACTTCATGTTATCCCTACCATTTACCTCCACCACAACCACAAACCCAACCACATCCATCTCAAATATCCACTCCCGCTCAACTACATTTACCACCATTTCTGAACCCACAAAATGAAGTAGCTCAACCCACTTACAATACTGAGGTACAACACTTCCAAAAATCTCCTCTTGATCTAAATGATATTCATCTTAGCTTAGGAAGAGTATCACAAAAACAAGATTCTCTTGATATCATTGAAGGACAACATGCAGAAAAAGAAGATTCAAGTGAGAAGACAAAAGAATCATGGGTTGCACTTAACAAAGAGCAAACAACAAAATAAGAGATTGGGAAAGTGCCCTCATGTTTACCATTAGATCCTCCATGTGTTCAAGAGAACAATCAACAAAAAGAGTAAGATTTGAAGGTCATGGAAAAAGAAGACATCCAAGACGATCCAACTCAGCAAGTGGACCAGGGGCATCACAACTATATCAAAATATGGTTCCAGAAAAGTGTTGAGTTACAAAAACAAACTCTTATTCAACAATTCCTAATCTCATCTCAGTCAAAGCATTTTGTCTCTTACATCTAGGTAAATGTCAAAGAATACATTTCAAGCCTACACGTCAGTTTATCTATCATCTTGATGTGCACTTGGCTTCATTGGAAGTATTCGTACATTTGAAAATGATTTTTCTTTTTCAAGTAGAGTGGGATAGGAAATAAGAGAAAAAATAAAATCTCAGTTGAAAACCTCTGTTGAGGCACCTGAGATTGGATCATTGTTTGAAAACCTCCATGAGGCAGTTAATGGATTGGAAAAAAGAGAAACAAATGAGAAAAAGAAAAGATCATAGGTGAAAACCTCCTTTGAGGCCTAGGCACACCTACTAGTTGAAAACCTCATTGAGGTGGCTAGTAGGCCTAAAAAAAAAAATTCTCCATGTATCTCTTTGTCATGAATGCAGGTGCTCTCCAACCTCTGCAAGCAACAAAAACAAGTTAGCCACCAAACAAAAAGTTGATCACAAGCCTAATGAAAAGAAGTCAAATTTTGACTTTCTTCTCCTTTGTTCAAATGCTCCAATAGGACCACAACCATGCCAATCCATCACCCTCAAATATTTCCACCATCCACCCATCATTTCCAAGCTTTTCCCATTCATTTTCCTTGTTTTCCTAAAATACTACACGAAGGCTCTGTTTTACTACAACAAACATAAATACATAGAATAGAAAATTAATTTTGTCATATCTTGAAAAACATGAATCCATTTCCCAATCTATTTCAGGTGGAGATGCATATAGATGATGGTAACATTCTCAAGCAATTTCAACAAATTCTAGTTCACAGTTTTCAAGAAATCAACCTCCATCACCTACAACCAGTTTTTAATTTTCTCGATATTCATGCATCCATTTAAAAAGATGTTTCATGGGGAGATGCATATGGATGATGGTAACATTCCCAAGCAATTTCATCAAATTCCAATGCACGGTTTCCAAGAAATCAACCTCCATCAACTTCAGTCATTTTTATTTTTTCTCGAGATTTGTGTTTCCATTGGCCAATTTGTTTTTATTGGGAAGTGCATAAGGATGATGGCAACATGCTCAGAAAAATTCATGTCAATCCAATATACCATTTGGGAGATATGGGTTTAAACAAGCTACTACAAGGTTTCCTGTAGTACTACAAGATATCCTAGTTTACTACAGGAAACATGCTAAAAGCTATGGGAAACTACGGAAGGTGAAACAAAGTGTGCGAAAGGTGTCTAATGAGCCCAACACTCCATGTAGACCAGATTTGACTAGATAGATTGCTAATGGTAACTGGAAGACTGAGGTGTAGAAACACCAAGCTATGAAAACATGTGCAAAAGAAAACAAAAGAAATTATCACCTCCAGAGGACCATGGATTGATCATCAACTCAACAGCAACATGCATTCCTCTCCAACAACCATCAGGTAGGTATAAGTATGCAATATTCTTGACCTCTTCTCTTGAGAGTATTATAGTTATAAATTTTTTGTCAATGCATGAGAGATAAGGTTTTATAAACTAAGGATGGGTCAGCGGTCTCGACAACCTTCAACTAGTTAATTGCAAATCCAAATTAGGAATGGTGATGATTTCGAGGAATGGGGACAACAATGAAAACAAAAAATTTATGCAAAGGCCAAGTCACCAAAACACTCCAAGCTCTCCATCCACTTCATATCCACTATCTATCCATAATTCATGCATCCCATTTCATAAGAAAAATTTAATATTTTTCAAGAATAGACCATACACTCTGTCTCACGCTGATTTTTTTTTGCAAAAAACACGGAGCACATCCTCTCCATTTTCACAAACCTACACTACTCCATCTGAGGGAATTTATAGGGTAAGTTCCTTAGATAGAATACTAAAGGACATTGCTCACAAACAGACCACAAATCAATACACCAATATTCTTGACGTGGTTAAAACCCTCAAAGAGGGAAATAGTCCATGCCCTGAGCTAACGCGGCCACTTTATGCAATTTATTAATGTAAAAGAAAGAAAAATTACATAAGCTTCTCTCATGAACGGTACCCTAACAAATGACCCTCCATGCTTTTTAAATAGAGATCATGGACCAATTAGGTGTTAAGCCATGGATCAAGTGTTGGTAATACCGAGGAGAGAATGAACCGTCGGATCACTTCATATCTAGAACATATCGTGCCAGTTGGATTGTAAGTTACAAAAAGTACATACTAAAGAAACACACTTTACCTATATATACACTAGACCAAGTTGTACTTAATGTTGAGAAATGGCCACAAGAAATTCTAGTTTAATTTGTCCTTGAATTAAAATGTGAATTAAAATAGAATTCTTTTCTCATAGCAATTTGAAAAGAATTAATTAAGTTTAAATTAACTTAATTAATTTAGGAAATTCAGATTGGAAGTCTTTTAGAAGACATGTATATGTTCTCCCTAACTTATAGTATTTAAGAATGAGTTATGAATGAGTTGTAATTAGTTAACTCAGTTTATTGAGTTAAGTACAATTAAATTAGTTCCAATCAATTTCAGGAACTAATAGTGAGTAAACAGTTAGTTGGGACACTAGTGACCTAATTAGTGCTACTCTAGTTAACTGAAGGTTCCAAAATAAGAAGCTCGTGCATGTTGATTCTGAGAAAGACTCAGTTGATACTAGAGTGCAGGGATAGTGTACTATTTGTTTTAAATTTTTCTGAGTTGCACTAATAGTGCATGCAATCAGGAATTGACCTTGAGGGATTGCGCTATTTTTAGAGGCTTTATTTCCCTTTAAATGCAAGCTATCCTTCATAGGAATTACACATTGAAATAGAGACTTGGAGAGCTTGTGAATTGGCTAAGATTTGGCCTTGAGCTTGCTTATGAGTTGGAGATTGAATTCGTTGAGTGTTGGGATTGTTCTAGAGAGAACAAGCATTGTAATTTCATCTTGATTTTCCAAATTAATACAAAACAAATAGTGGGGTTTTGAGCTATGGCTTTCCCCATATATTTATTGTGTTATGTGCTTTTGATTCTCTTCCTCTATTGATTTTTTTTTCTCGATGTTTATGGGCTTCCGCTGTAAAGAGTATAAGTAGATTGTTGTCTCTTGCTTTAGAAAATTGCATTAACTTGTGAATCTACAAGTTTTTCTACGCTTAATTATTTCCTATGTGTCGAAATATCCTAACATCCCCCCTTAAGAACAACTTGGGATAGGATTGAAGTATGTACAAAGATGACACAATAGGAGAAAGAAGGAGGCATTAGATCCTATCCCCCCTTAGTGACAACTTCCTAAACTCCAACCATAAATTGAAGTTTATAAACTTCGCCTCTGTGAGAGCTTTTGTAAATATGTCTACAACTTGATCATCGATTGAACAATATTGCACTTCAATAACATGGTCATGAAATAGCTTTCTGATGAAGTGCATATGTATTTCAATGTGTTTTTTGCACTGATGTTGGACTGGATCTTTGCATAGTTGAATGGCACTTTGATTATCACACCAAAGTGTAGTCGGATGTTGTTGTTGAAAACCAAACTCTGACAAGATCTGATGAAGCCACAGGGATTCCTTACTAACTTCAACAACACCACGATACTCTGCTTCTGCTGAAGAAAGAGAAATGGCACTATTTTTCTTGCAAGCCCATGTAATAGGTCCATAACTAAGAGTGAATACATAACCTGCAGTAGACTTCTAATCATCAGTATCACCAACCCAATCAAAATCAATGAAACCAACCAATAGAGTAGATGATTATGCGTTGTAATGAATCACAAACCAAATTGTACCTCAAATATAACGAAGTATTCTTTTAGCTTCTTTCCAATGAATTTCATGTGGTTTCTGCATAAACCGAGAAAAAATGCCAAAAATAAAGGAAAGGTCAGGATGAGTATTTGTCAGATACAAAATTTTCCCAACAAGTTGACGGTATAATGTAGTATCAACTTCAGGGGAAGTACAAGTGACTTAAAGTTTGGCTCCACATTGAACGGGAGAAGGGTCTGGCTTACAGTCTTCCATGTGAAAGTGGCATAGAATATCACAGGCATACTTGGATTGGGAAACTTGAAGACCAAGAAAATAATACAAGTGTCCTAAGTTTTTCATTTCAAATTACTTTTTAAGGCTGGACTTCACATGGTTTATAGGTTAGGATCACTACCAATAAGGATAAGATCATCAACATACATAACAAGAATGATAAGAGACTTACCCACATTCTTGATGTAGACATTATTGTCATAATGACACCTAGAAAAGCCAGTATCTAAAAGAAAGCTAACCATTTTGGCATACCAAGCCTCAAGGGCTTGCTTGAAACCTTAAAGGGATTTCTTAAGCCGACATACAAGGCTGGACTCTGTTTGTATAAAGTTAGGAGGTTGTTCCATATAGATTTCTTCATGCAATTCCCCATGCAAGAAGGTTGATTTAACATCCATCTGATGGACTTCCCATTTGAAATAGGCAACAAGGGAAAGAAAAAGATGAATAGAGTTCATTTTGGTAATAGGTTTTAGTATAGTCAATGCCTTCAACTTGTGAAAAATCCTTAGCAACAAGACGAACTTTATGTTTATCAACTTTTCCATTTGGTCCAAATTTGGTTCTGTAACCCCATTTTCATCTAGCAATTTTTTGTCCCTTTGGAAGAGGAACAAGGTCCCATGTATCATTTGCCAATAATGAATGATATTCTTCATTCATAGTTGTGTCCCAATCTAAATGGCCTGAAGCTTCAGGATCATAATTCGCTAAAACTTGAGCCAATAAAGAAGAGGCTCTATCAAACTAAGAACATGTACAACATTGATCTATAGGATCACTTGCAAGAGCACCTACTGCATCTCGAGTAGCGTGGACCCATTTTGGAAGCTAAGGAGCTGAAGGAGTATCGCAAGAAGGTGGGGGAGGATTTTCATCCTCGCTGTCATCATCTGAAAAAAGAAATATTTTCAAGTAGAAGGGATAGAAAGATGTGGCACATCTACCGAACTAGGCTCATAGGCCGATATATTTTTAGCAAACTTTACATCTCTTCTAATGATAACATTTTTTATTTAGGTTGAATAAGTATACATCCTTTGAAATCTTCAGAATATCCAATAAAAATGCATTTTTCACTCTTAGGTTCTAATGCTTTATGTTTCTTATCAGGAATATGGGTCCATGCTTCACTTCCAAAAACATGAAAATGACTTACATCTAGTTTAATTGAGCTCCATGCTTCTTTTGGAGTGATATTCTTTAAAACCTTAGTAGGAGTGTGATTTACTATTTAATTTGCACGGTTAATTTCTTCTGCCCAAAAATTAACCCTATGTCCTTTAGATTGAAGCATACAATTAGCCATTTCCTTTAAGGTGTGATTCTTCCTTTCAACTACACCATTTTGTTGTGGATTATATGGAACAATATGTTGCAATTGAATTCCATGCTCAGTGCAAAAGTTGATGAATTTATTGTTAACATATTCTCCACCATTATCAAATCTTAGCTTAAGAATTTGATGTCTAGATTGTTTCTCAACAAAGGCATTAAAGGCTAAGAACATGTTAAAGACTTCACTCTTGAGTTTTAAGAAGTATACCCAAGTGCGTTTGGAGAAATAATCAATGAAATTTAAGAAATACTTGTAGCCAAAGAATGAAACAACTGGAAGTGGACCACATAAATCACTATGTACAAGCTGTAAAGGGGCTGAGGCATACCAAGAGACACGTTTTTCAAAACTATCTCGATGATGTTTTTCAAATACACATCCAGAACAAACATCATCTCTGCAAGATACCATAGGAAGACTTGTCACCATATTTTATTTACATAAATTTTGAAGGGAGCGATAGTTTAAGTGACCAAGTCGCTCATGCCAAAGTTTGCTCACTTCATCATTATGAACAACAAATACCGATGGAAGAGTTGATGACCGAAAGTTGTTAAACTTTTACAACCTTGTAGAATCATCAACAATGCGAGTAGCTAAACTCTGTTTAGGATCTCTCAGGTCCTTAATTACAACATCATGAGGTGAAAATTCAATGGTTTTATCTTCACCTGAATGAGTTATCTGATATATAGATAGAAGGTTGCATGATAAGGTAGGAACACATAATACATCATTAAATTGACCATTGTCTAGATGAATAGTTGCAGTCCTTACAATGCTAATAGATATATCATCACCAACATATATATTTTTGGTGTTACAATCATTTAAAGAAGAAAACATGGCTTTGTTTATGGCCATGTGATAAGAAGCTCCAAAATCAATGAGCCACTCATGAGAATGAGAAGAAGAAGATACATTTAGTGCATACCCAGACCGAGATGCTTAACCACATGCACAAAGTGTTATTCCTGAAGATGAAGTTGAAGTTGAAGAGTGCTCCAAATGGATGTTATACTTCTTCATTGTTGCTTCCAAGGCTTCCAGCTTCTTAAAGAATTTGGATTTAAGTGGCCATGACAATTACAAAACTTTCAATTATGTCAGTCTTATTCCCTTTGTTTTTAGTTGCCTTATCATTTTGTTGAATTTTTTTTTCATTGTGAGACTGAAATTGGTTAGGACCCTTGTTTGGTTTAGGACCATTCTTTTTAGGATGTTTCTTCTTAGGATTTTTTGAACTTGGTTGTCGCTAGGTTGTTAAGGTTTTCTTAAAAGAGTTTCCAGTATTAAGAAGACCAATATGTAAGAGTTTTTCTTGTTCCCTTATTAAAGAATCACAAAAGACATCAAAAGAGGGGGACTTGTAGTCTTGTCCTTGAGAAATAAATGCTTCTCCAGTAGAATGGAAGGTGGAAACAAGCATAGAGTAGGTAGGTCCTAACTCAGTAAGAATAGAAAGATAAGTCTACCATCTTCTTTCTTAACCTTAACAACTTCCAAGAGAAGTCTAAGGGTCTTGAATTTGGACAAAAAATCTTCAATGGAAGAAAAATTATTGGGATCCAATGTAAGCAACTCATTTTCGATTTGATGGGCTCTAATTTCATTTTTAACTTCAAAAACTTTATTGAGTTGTTTCATTGCTTCATCGGGGGTATCAATTTTTGCGATATGGAATTTAAGATCTGGAGAAATAGACATCCCTATCAACCCACATGCTTGATCTCGCTTATTTTCCCATTTGGCTTGCTTATTTTCATCTTTAGGTTTAGATTCTTGCATGAGGTTATTCTATAAAGGCCATTACTTCTAAGTAAATCCACAATGTAGGATAACCATTGGATGTAGTTGGTGTAGTCAAGAATAACTAGGCATGGATGTTCCATTTTAAAAGAAACTGAAGTCGTGTATGTTGAAACTAAGTATTCCAATGGAAAGATCTCGAAAAATTAGGCCGATTAAAAAAAAGGCTATGAAAATAGCTTCCGAATGAAGAAGTTATGGTTTTTTGAAGAAAAGTTGTTGAAGGTGCCGACGAACCACGTGAATGTTGGGAAGTGAATGATAATGTTATATATAAACAAAAAAAAAAAAATCCCCCACCCCCTTTCCAAATTTAATATAATTACCTCACTTTAAAAAAATATTACTTTATGTGACCCACTTTTATAAATAAGTGAAAGTCATTTTTAATGGTACTTTATGACCTATCCACTAAATTGTAGCTTAAATAAAAGATAAAGTGACTTTGAAATTATAAGTGACTCACTTTTTATAATGGGTGAGAACGCTTTCACGTAAAGTAACTTTAAAACATAAGTTACATATGCTTTTTGAAAAAGTATCTCAACAAAAAGAAAAACTTGAACCCAAGGCTTCTATTCTCATAAAGTAACTTTGGACCAAGTGAACTAGTTTAAAAGGTTAGTAATTTTTGGAAAGAAGATTTTTTTTGTTTTTTGCTCACTGAAGCTTTGAAATGTGTGCTTACATGAAAATCCTCTTTTTTCCTACAAAACAAAAACAACCACACAACCCAAAACGAACAAGCAAAACTAATCCAAGCCTTACGGTTTAAAGTTAGATTTAGTTGGAAACTAAATATTTTCCTCAATGTGTCTGATTTTCCGAGATCACACTAAGGCGCAATGGAAAAGAGCATACGCATGAGAAAAATCATTTATTTATGTTTCTGGTTTGCCGAGATCGCATAGAATTGCAGGGAAAAGAGCATACAAAGAAATGAAAAGTATAGATCCAGTAATACAAAATTGTAGAGGAAAATAAACCAAAATAACAGAGAGATAAATAACTATAACTGCGAATAAAGAGTTTATACCTCCAGATCTTAAAAATGACGTAGCTAGGGCTACCGGAAACCTTTTCATGTGTAATGAAAGGATTTCCTCACTGGAATAGATGCTCCTAACACAATAGAGTAGTCCTCTCAGCCTGAAAGCGGTTATAAATAGTATACCTAGGAAACGACAATCAGATGTAGTTGCACTCACTTCAGATTTGGATCACCAACGGATGCAGCCCTCAAATAGCTCTCATACCATGTAAGAATTTACAGAGCAAGTTCCTTAGATAGAACACCAAAGGACACTGCTCACAAACAGATCATAGATCAGTACACCAGTATTCTTAACGTGGTTAAAACCCGCAAAGAGGGAAACAATCCATGGCCTGAGCCAACGTGGCTACTTCAGGCAATTTATTAATGTAAAAGAAAGAAAATTTACATATCTTCTCTCATGAATGGTCTCTTAACAAATGGCCCTTCATTCTCTTTAAATAAAGATCATGGACCAATCGGGTGTTAAGCCACAGATAAAGTGTCTGTAATACCGAGGAGAAAGTGAACTGTTGGATCACTTCATGTCTAGAACATATCATGATCATCGGATTGTAAGTTACAAAAAGTACATACTAAAGAAACACACTTTACCTAACTATACACTAGACCAAGTTGTACTTAATTATTTCCTATGTGTCGCAATATCCTAACACATGTCCACTATCTATTCGTTATTCATCCATCCCATTTCATAAGAAAAAATATATATATATATTTTTCAAGAACAAACCCTACACTTTGTCTCACCCTCAAAATTTCTTGAAAAAACACACAGAGCACATCCTCTCCATTTTCACAAACCTACACTAGTCCCTCTATGCCATAACATCATCCTCCAACCCATCTACATCATTTCACATCACTCCTATACAGTAAGAAGACCCTCAAAGAGAAGGAATGACTGCTACAGTAAGGCGGAATGTTGCTACAAGAAGGAAGAAAGGAAAAATTGTGCTAAAACCCAAAATGGCAGTGCCTAAGAGAAACCTAATCAAAACAGAGAATTCCAAGGCCATTAGGCAATCATCTAGGCCACAAAAGAGAAGAAGAAGGCAACAAAATCCAAGAAGGCATTCACCATCAAAATAGAACTCAAATTGCAGTGATGAAAAGAGGTTTTCCAAGAGGTCTGTAATCTCTTTCTAGCTTTTTTCCAAGGCCTAAAAGATGTTATAGAAAGGGGAGAAAGGCATAGAAGTCAAGGGCCTACCCTAGGCTCAGACTATCATTAATGCTCAAGACAGGTTTAAACGGCCTACTACAGGGTTTCCTATAGTTACTACAAGAATTACTACAAGATGTCCTAATTCTCATATAAAGGTGGTTTGAAGGTTTCAGAGATGTCCAAATGGTGGAAAAAGGTAGCAGGAAGTTGGAAAAGGATGTGGAAGACCTTGCCAAACTGAAAAATATTCAAGGAACCATCTTGAATAAGGGGAAGAAGGTAGGCCAATGGGCTCAAGAAACACTATGATTTTTCTATGCACAAACAGTTTTGGAAAAATGAGTGAAAATGGAATGAAGGTTTCAAGGGAGAGGATATGAATGAAATGGATCTAGAAGCAACTAGAGTTCACTTGCAAAGAGGAAAGTTATGTTTTTTTACTTGAAAAACTGTTAAACAATCATGAAAGGAAAAACTACATTTTTGTGTTTGTCCTTGTAGAACTTACAACCAAGATTATTAAGAGAAAGGATTGAGGAATGCACAAGAGAGAGGCCATCAGGGCCATAAATGAGGCACAATGAGGTCACTAAGTTTCTCAAAGGATGAACAATAATTTCAGCAGGGGGGTATGATGGGCCTCTAAATTAGACATAAATTAAGGCCCATCTGACCATCCTTCAGCACATTAAACCTCTATTTTTGCATTAGATAATGTATTTTTAACTTTAATATGTTTATTAGGAAGGTTTATGGATAATTGCATATTTGTGCCTAATATTATTTATTTTTGTGGATTATTGGGCAGATTATGAAGGTTTGGAGGAGGAGATAATTTAGGGACTTGCTCCCTATTATAAGAGGATGAATATTAAATAATAAATCAAGTGTTCATTTTTGGTAGCAACGACTTTGATCTAGCTTTGAAATTTGGAGGAGGGGCTAAGGCACATGAGATCTCCAAGACCCAGAAATCGTTTTGAGAAATTCCACTCAGACGAGAAGTTATTAAAATAATTAATATTTTTAATGGGTTCCTAAATCTAAACTTAGGAAAATAAAAATATTAATGGGTATTAATAACGATAAGGGTGAGAAGCTTCTAAGATTTTAATCTTAGCCGTTGATTAGGGATTTAATCTCGGTCGTTGATTCATTAACAATAAAAGTATAAGAGAATACTTCAGGATCATTTGGAGATACACCGACAGATACTCAGTATCTCAAGGAAAATCGATTCTCAAGTAGAGGAGATCGATTTCAGAGGGAGAGTTGTGGGGTGGAGAAAGAGGAGGGCATCAGCAGCAAGAAGTGATTGAGGAGGAGGTGACACATGGATAGTGGGAGACATCGCAGAGAGAGACGTTGTCTAGAGGAGAGACGCAGAGGTTATGCAGACTGATGCAAAGGGACGCAAATCTACTCATAGCCACATAGAGTGACACAGGGATGACATAGAAGTGGAAGCAAGGTCTCCAAAGTGTCAAAAGGTATCAAAGGGAAAGTCTCAAGTGTTTTCCTTCAGTTTCTCTGTAAAATCATTCCTTGTAAAAGAAATTGCTGCTGAAGATTAATAAAGCCCTCATTTGCTGCACCAGTTTTCCCACATTGGGTTTTTACGGGGACAATTGTCCAAAAATAACTGTGTTGATGTGATTGGTTCTTGTGCATGTATTTTTTTCTCTGGGTAATTGTGTGATAACTGCAGTAGAATTTATTTTTAATATTTGTTGAAGGGATTTCGCAAATAACTTATTTTGAATAATAAGTTGGTGAAATAAATCAGTTGTTGTAGTAATGGAATTTCAGTTTAGAAATTTTCACATGGTATTAGAGCAAAGATTCGGCAACAGGAGAGGAAAAATCGATTATGGGTCAAGAGCATGATGCAGAGGCATCCATTCAATGGGACTCTCGCAGATTTCTATAAGAATGCACACGGGACATGAATTACAATTATTCTATGTTAGCTTCCAAATTGAAAGAAGAAGTTGCTTGCTTAGCAAGCTTTGCCTCCTCAGAGGTTTGGTATATAGACATTGGAGCTTCTTGACATATGACAGGAATCCAAGAATATTTTTCAGATTATCAGGAAGAAAGAATGAATTTTTAGATCACCATGGGAAATAAGGCAAAGTGTACTCCAGTAGGAAGAGGTACTATTGTTTTTCAAACCGAAGTAGGAGAGCAACTTCGAGCAACCAATGTGTTTCATGTGCCAGGATTGGGGATGAACTTAATTTACGTATCTCAACTTCAAAACAAAGGCTGTGACATTTTCTTCATTAAGGAGAAAGTATATGTCAAATACCCAAGTTGGAAAAAGAAGGCCCATATTGGAATCATAAGTAACATGCTGTACAAGTTCCAGCTAGAATCACCAATGGCATTGATAGGTAGTAATGGAGATAAATATTTGAATGAACTATGGCACAAGAGGGTGGGACATTTACACCATAGGTCCCTGAGAATTCTTAGGAAAACAGTATCAGGAGTTCCAGAGCTAAGTATTGAATGAGATGATGTATGCAGAGGGTGCGCTCTGGGCAAGTATGCAAAAGCAATGTTTTACAGAAGTAACAATGGGGCTAAGAGTGTGCTAGGATTGATACACTCAGACATCTGCGGACCGATCTCCAAAAAATCTCTTAGTGGTGTCAATACTTCATCACCTTCATCGATGACCATTCCAGGAAGACTTGGATCTACTTTCTGAAAACCAAGGATGAGGTTTTCGGTCAATTCAAAGAGTTCAAGGCTCTAGTGGAGAATCTGGCAGGAAAGAAGATAAAATTGTTGTGATCAAACAATGGTGGAGAATATGTTGATAAGAACTTCACTAATTTTTGCGCTAAGGAAGGCATCACAAGAGAGTAGACAACTCCCTAAAATATGAAGCAAAATGGAGTAGCAGAAAGGAAAAACAGGACTATTATGGAAGCAACTAGGGCAATGCTATATGATCAGGATATGCCTAAATTCCTGTGGGAAGAAGCATGCAGCACAACAGTTTATGTCCAGAACAGGAATTCTCATGGGGCATTGGGTAAAATCACTCTGGAGAAGGTCTTCACCAGGAAGACACCTGAAGTCAGTCATTTCGGGATATTTGGGAGTTTAGCGTATTGTCGTATACCCGGAGAGAAGAGAAAGAAAATAGATCAAACCGCTGAGAAAGGATACCTTGTGGGATATAGAGAGAATGCTAAGGCATATAGAGTTTATCTTCCAGGGAGTAGGAAGGTAGTAGTTCAACAGGATGTAAAGTTCATGGAGAATAGATCTTTCAGGGAATCCTGAGAAATGCCTTCTGAGGAGCAGTCGAAAGACAAGCCATTATTCAAACAACTTTAACCAGTGGAAACTAGTATAAGAAATTCTCCTGAAGACAAAGCTTCAAAACAGGAGGAATCTCAGGAAGGGGAAGAGCTGATAAATGTGCCTACTACCAGTGGAAGAACGAGTTGGGAATTCTGACAGATTCTATGCGATGTAGAAGACTTCATTGGTGCACCCAAGAATAGTAAAAGGGAGCGAAGGCAGCCAGAAAGATACCAAGCCTTAGTATCTCAGGTTGGGGAACCTTCTAGTTTTCAGGAGGTCGTTCAACACCAAGTATGGGTGGATGTTATGTTGGAGGAATAAAACTCTATAATGGTCAATGATGTCTGGGAAATGGTACCTAGGCCTCATGATAGATTAGTGGTAGGATCGAGATGGATCTACAAGGTCAAATATGTTGCAGACAACAGTGTGGAGAAATACAAAGTTAGGTTTATGGCTAAGGGGTATGCTCAGAAGGAAGGGATAGACTACGAAGAAACATTCACCCCAGTAGCCAGGTATACTTCTATTAGAATTGTGATATCTCTTGTAGCACATATGGGGTGGGAAATTCATCGGATGGATGTCAAGACGACATTCTTGAATGGGGTAATATAAGAGGAAGTATACATTGAACATCCAGAAGGTTTTTAGACACATGAGAAGAAATATCATGTATGCAAATTAAAGAAAGCCTTGTATGGGCTTAAACAGGCACCTAGGGCATGGTATGGTCAAATTGATGGCTACTTGCAGAAAATGGGGTTCATCAAGAGTGACGCAAACCCTAATCTCTAATACCTGGTCGTAGAGAATGAGCCTCTAATCCTAGTGTTATATGTGGATGATCTCTTGCTGACAAGATCATCGAGGCTCATCAAATACTGCAAGAAGAACCTAGCTACAAAATTCGACATGAAGGATTTGGGACAAATGCATTATTTCCTGGGGTTGGAAGTCTGGCACCAGAAGGGTGAGATCTTCCTTGGACAAGGGAGATATGCTACATAAATATTGAAGAGATTCACGATGCATGACTGTATACCTATGGCTACTCCAATAATCACCAACTGAAAGAAGATTGGTGCATCAGAAGATAAAGACATTGATCCCACCTTGTATAGGAAGCTTATAGGGTCCCTGATGTATCTAGTCAATATTAGGCCAGACATTTGTTACACTGTTAACACCCTCAATTAGTTCATGGTGGAACCTAATAGGTCGCACTGGGCAGTAGCCAAACATGTTCTCAGGTATATACAAGGAACAGTCGAGCATGGACAATTGTACACGAGAGGTAATGACATCAGGTTGAGTGGGTTCACTAACACAGATTGGGTTGGAAGTTTAGTAGATCGGAAAAGTACAACTAGGTATTGTTTCAACATTGGATCAAGAATGACCTCCCGGTACAGTAGGAAACAAAAATCCTTGGCTCTGAGCTCAGTTGAAGTGGAATATATGGCAACTAGCACAGCTTCATGCGAAGCCATATGGCTTAGGAAATTGCTTGTGAATCTATTTAGGAGAAGGATGGAAGCGCCTAGGATCATGTGTGATAATCAGAGTTTCATCAGTCTCTCTAAGAATCTAGTATTTCATGATCGGTTGAAGCACAATGATATCAGGTGTCACTTTGTCAGAGTGTCCAACGAGGGGCAGTGCAATTGAGATACACTCCTACAGGAGAGCAAGTGGCAGACATCCTCACCAAGGCTCTAGCAAGAACAAAGTTTGTTTATTTCAAGAAGAAGATGGGGATGGTAAAGAATCCAATTCAATAGCATAAATGGATAAGTGTCAAGAGTTGCAGTGTAACAGTTAGCAGTGGCAGTGCTATGGGCAGCATGATGTAGCATGTTGAGAGGGAGTTGTAGTACAGGTGCGGAAGTGACAGTAGCAGTGTCATTGGTAGTAGTACAGGAAGCAACAGTGCAGGGGATGTGAGGCAGCAGGCCAAGCATCAACATAGGTACCAATGTGGAAAATCAGTGTGATGTTTCTATAGTGAAACATTGCTAAAACACTTCCTCTCTAAGAGGGAGTGTTGATTTTTAGTAGCATTGGATGTGCTCTAGCCTTGAAATTTGGAGGAGGGGCTAAGGCACATGAGATCTCCAATACCTAGAAATAGTTTTGAGAAATTCCACCCAGATAAGGAGTTATTAAATTAATAATTTTAATGGGTTACTAAGTCTAAACTTAAGAAAATAAAAATATTAATGGGTATTAATAAAGATAAGGGTGAGAAGCTTCTAAGAGACGAGGATCAAGTTTGTTTTAATCTTAGCCGTTGATTAGGGACTTAATCTCGGTCATTCATTCGTCAACAAGAAAAGTATAAGAGCAGACTTGAGGATCATTTGGAGATACACTGACAGATACTCGGTATCTCAAGGAAAACCAATTCTTAGGTAGAGGAGATCAATTTCAGAGGGAGAGTTGCAAGGTGGAGGAAGAGGAGGGCATCAGTATCAGGTAGTGACTGAGGAGGAGGTGATGCAAGGACAGTGGGAGATAGCTCAGAGAGAGAAGCAGTGTAGAGGAGAGACAGAGAGCTTATGCAGGCTGATGCAAATCCACTCAAAGCCATGTTGGGCCATGCAGAGTGACGCAGGTGTGACGTAGAAGTGGGATCAGGGTATCCAAAGTGTCAGAAGGTCTCAAAGGGAAAGTCTCAGGTGTTTTCTTTCAATTTCTGTATAAAATTATTCCTTATAAAATAAATTGCTGCTAAAGATTAATAAATCCCTCGTATGTTGCGCCGGTTTTCCCACATTGGATTTCTCCGAGGACAATTGTCCAAAAATAACTGTGTTGATGTGATTGGTTCTTGTGCATGTAATTTTTCTCTGGGTAATTGTGTGATAACTGCAGTAGAATTTATTTAATATTTTTTGAAGGGATTTTGTAAATAACTTATTGTGAATAATAAGTAGGTGAAATAAATCAGTTGCTGTAGTAATAAAATTTTAGTTTAAAAAAATTCACATCAACAAGATATTTTGAAATAATTGCACATATTCTGGAGCTCTAATGATTGAGAAAATCTAGGAATGTGTTCCCTATCATTTAATGCAGATTCCTAGTATTCGGAACCTGATCCACTAATTAAGAGATTTTGGTGGGGAAAGCTTCCTCCTTTCATGGGGAATGCTTCCTAATCATTTTATATAAGTACCAAGTCGATTTTGCCTCTAGGAGTGGATTTTTACTAGTCTTCTTGTGGAGAGAACACATATTTTTGCAGCTCCACTTTCATTTTCTATAGAGATGTAATTGTATTGATGGAAATAATTAATATTGGTGACATGTTCAGCTTCTAAATCTGGTCTCTTTCATAGGACTTTGAATTTCCTTAGGCTTGGTCATCCCAGGAGCCTCAAAGCCCTTTTGTATCATTTACTTTTCTTCTTTTACTCCTTATTCACATGCATCTATTGTTCTTGTATTTTTTATATTTCTGCATTTAGTATTAATGATTTCCTATTGTAGGATTGAGTTAAATGGTTGAAGTAAGTTATTTTGCATAATCAAATGCATAATTTAATCATTGTAACAATTTTGGAAGGTCATAGTAATCATTGAGCTACTTGGATTATCTTGCTTATTCCTAGATCTAGATTTCTAGAAGTCCTTTGTGGCAAATAATAGTAAAATTCTGTTATTTTTAAGAGCATGTTAACAAGCTTCAATCAAGTTGATTCCACTTGCATTAAATAAATAAAAAAACATTCTAGTTAATAACAAAAATTACCCCCTTTCGATTAGGTTATGCATTTGATAGATTTACTAGCTAACTAGTCGAATTTATAGATTTTAGACTAGCAACTTTCTGTAGTTTTTTAGCATGGGTTAATAGAGGTATTTTTTAGTGATTCCACTTGGAATCGAGACCTAATACATCTTAGTCAATAAAAAAAAATTGTCCCATCCAATTTGGATTTGATTTTCTTGGTCGTTCGATGAATTATAATTTCCTGTATATACTTGCCCAAATTCGCTCAATAAGCTTGGTTATGATTCCTTAGGGTTGAATAAAGACCCCTAGGCTCTAAATAATGATTAGGGAAGATTAAAAACCACTTAGGACTTGTCTCTTTACCCATGCAAAACATTTCAGCGATTTGGGCTAATGGACATATTTATGAAATGGATAATACAATGATGATTGCCACATCCAATGAACTCTGTTAATGGACCTAAACTCTTTGAAATGTAATGATTGACATTTACTTCATGAGATTTACTTTATGCAATTATAATATGTTTTTTTTCTTGTATTTTCTTTCTTGCAATAGGTTAAGGTCTCCATTTCGAGCATTTCATTTTCTGCAATTAGTTTAGGATCTAATTTTATTACATTCACTCCATTACATCATGACATGAAAGGAAGGACACATTGTATGATCCACATATAATGCCGATACCTCTTAAGTTTGTACGAACCCCAAGTTGATAATTAAATTTGGTAGCCTTGGGAGTTGCACCATTTTTGTTGCAATACCGAGGCTCATCACTTTTTGGTGCCATTGTCATGGAGGTGTCAAAGTATGCATTGTTTTCTTCTCTAATTTATTCATTTCTTTTACTTTTTGCATAAACAAAAAAAATTCATTATCCATATTTTATTTCAGAAACAGAAAATTGCATTGCATTAGAATTCTTATTAAAAATAAATAAAATTTTAAAATACTTCCCCAGCACCAATCCCCCCGTTTGATCTCGTGATGCAGTAAGAGCCACATCACCATTTATTTTTGTAGGTAGAAGAAGAAGAGGTGGTAGAGAAGTTAGAAGAAATGGATGGAAATGATGACAATGAAGAAAATCCTCTTGGATTTCCCATTCAAGGTACTAATGTCAATGTGCATATGAATAACATCCCTCCATCTTTTCTTCCAAACTTTCATGGTCTAAGGTCAGAGGATTCGGAAACCTTTCTTTTTGAATTTGAAATTATTTGTTGATCTTATGGCTACTTGTTAATCACTCAAAAATTGAGATTGTTTCCAACAACATTGAAGGATAGAACTCTTAAATGGTTCATGAGTTTAGGGACTAATTCAATAAGATCATGGAATGATATGAAAAAGATATTTCTAGAAAAATATAAGGATTAAATTTTTAGAATGAATAAAAAAGAAGATGAGAGTCTTAAGGATCTAATAGAGAGGTTCGCGTATAATGTTGAGAGGGAAAATTTACATCATTTAGGATCCGACAAACTAAAAACCCTCTTACTTAGAACAATTAGGGATGAATGCGTTGATCTCCTTGATCTCATGAATAGAGGTGATGTATACCAATTATCATTTGAAGAAAGTTGTGAAACATGCAAACACATATCAAGAGGAAGGGCAAGAGTAAGTCAATCAACATCGAGATCGGTATGTCAAACTAAACTTGAAATTTTTCTTGATAATTTTAAAACAGAAATTATTAGCAATCTAAGTGAACAAGTAGAAATGTTAAGAATACAAAATGAGCAAAAAATATGATGATATTTATGTTGTCCATGCGGAATCACATGATGTTAAATATTGCCCCTCATACCAAAGTTGAAGGAAGTTTACCAAGAGGACAATGGAGCAAGTTAATTGTCAATGCAACTATGTTATTTAGCTCCAAGAGGACCATGGACGCTTATTCAACCTGATATGACGAAAGAGTCTAATTCACAATTTCAAGCTAATACACATCCATCTCAAAGTAATTGTAACACACCCTTTCCTTGGCAACCTTGGCCATCTCAACCCCAAAACCAATCTTGGCAACAAGGTTGGCAAGGAACTTATGAGAGTCATCCACACTATCCTCAATATTTTCCTCAATATCCTCCATACCTAACTCCATGTTATCCCTACCATTCACCTCCACCACAACCACAACCCCAACCACATCCATCTCAAATATCCACTCCCACTCAACTACTTGTACCACCATTTCCGAACCCACACAATGAAGTAGCTCGGCCCACTTACAATGCTAAGGTACAACACTTCCAAACATCTCCTCTTGATATAAATGGTATTTAGATTATCTCAGGAATATTATCACAAAAAAAAATTCTCTTAATATCATTGAAGGACAACATGCAGAAAAAGAAAATTCAAATGAGAATACTAAAGAATCATGGGTTGTGCTTGACAAAGAGCAAACATCAAAATCAGAGATTGAGAAAGTGCCCTCATGTTTACCATTAGATCCTTCATGTGTTAAAGAGAACAATAAAAAAAAAAGAGAGGAAGATTTGAAGGTCATGGAAGAAGAAGACATCAACCATGATCCAACTCAGTAAGCGGACCAGGGGCATCATAGTTATATTGAAATATGGTTCCAGAAAAGTGTTGAGTTGTAGCAACCACTCTTCTTCAACAATTCTTAATCTCATCTCAGCCAAAGCATTTGGTCTCTTACATCCAGGTACATGTCAAAGAATACATTTCAAGCCTACACATCAGTTTATCTGTCATCTTGATGTGCACTTGGCTTCATTAGAAGTATTTCGACACTTGAAAATGATTTTGTTTTTTCAAGTAGAGTATGATAGGAAAATAAATAAAAATTTGAAAAATAAGAGAAAAAATAAATCTTTGGTGAAAACCTTCGTTGAGGCGTCTGAGATTGGCTCATTGATTGAAAACCTCCATGAGGCGGTCAATGGGTTGGAAAAAAGAGAAAAAAATGAGAAAAAAGAAAATTTCCTAGGTGAAAACCTCCTTTGAGGCACCTAAGAACACCTACTAGTTGAAAACCTCATTGACACGGCTAGTAGGCCTAGAAGAAAAAAATAAAAATAATTGTTGCATGTGTCTCTCTGTCATGAATGCAGGTGCTCTCCAACCTTTGCAAGCAACAAAAACAAGTTAGCCACCAAACGAAAAGTTGATCACAAGCCTAGTGAAAAGAAGTCAAATTTTGACTTTCTCCTCCTTTTCTCAAATGCTTCAACAAGACCAAGGCCATGCCAATCTATCACCCTCATATATTTCCACCATCCACCCATCATTCTCAAGCTTTTCCCATTCATTTTCCTTATTGTCCTAAAATACTACATGAATGCTCTGTTTTACTATAGGAAACAGAAATACATAGAGCATAAAATTATTTTTGTCATATCTTGAAAACCATGCATCCATTTGCTAATATGTTTTAGGTGGAGATGCATATGTATGATGGTAACATGCTCAAGCGATTCAGCAAATTCTAGTTCACATTTTTCGAGAAATCGACCTCCATCACCTACAACCATTTTTGAATTTTCTCGATATTCATGCATCCATTTAAAAAGATGTTTCATGGAGAGTTGCATATGGATGATGGTAACATGCCCAAGAAAATTTTAGCAAATTATAGTGCACAGTTTCCAAGAAATCGACCTCCATTAACTTCAGCCATTTTTAATTTTTCTTGAGATTCATGCATCCATTGCCAATTTTTTATTATGGGGAAGTGTATAAGGATGATGGCAACATGCTCAGAAAATTAAGTCAATCCAATAATACCATTTGGGAGATATGGGTTTAAACAAGTTGCTACAAGGTTTCCTGTATTCCTATAGGATGTCCTAGTTTACTACAGGAAACAGGCTAAAAGCTATGGGAAGGTACGTAAGGTGAAATAAAGTGTGGGAAAAGTATCTAATGGTGGAATATGGTATAGGGAAGGTGAACATCATCCATGGCCAAGACCAACACTCCAAGAAGACTGGATTTGACTAAGATGGATTTCTCATGGTAACTGGAAGACAAAGGTTTAGAATCACCAAGCTATGAAGACTTGTGCAGAAGAAAACAAAGGAAAATATCACCTCCAGAGGACCATGGATCGATCATCAACTAGCCTCTCCAACAACCATCAGGTAGCTACAGGTATGCAATATTCTTGACCTCTTCTCTTGAGCATATAATAGTTAGAAATTTGTTGTCAATGAATGAGAGATGAGGTTTTATAAGCTAAGGATGGGTCAGCAGTCTCGTCAACCTTCAACTAGTTAATTGCAACTCCCTCCACTCCTGCAATGTGGAAAAGCCAAATTAGGAAGGTTGATGATTTCGAGGAATGGGGACAACAGTTAAAATAATAATTTTTTTCAAAGGCCAAGTCACCACAACACTCCAAGCCCTCCATCCACTTCATATCCACTATCTATCCATCATTCATCCATCCCATTTCATAAGGAAAAATTAATATTTTTCAAGAACAAACCCTACACTCAGTCTCACCTTGAAAATTTCTTAAAAATCCACACGAAGCACATCCTCTCCATTTTCACAGACCTACACTACTCCCTTTGAGCCCTAGCATCATCCTCCAATCCCTCTACATCATTTCTCATCACTCCCATACAGTTAGAATACCCTCAAAGAGAAGGAATGACTTCTACAAGAAGGCATAATGCTGCTACAAGAAGGAAGTAATGAACAAATTATGCTAAAACCCAAAATGGCAGTGCCTGAGAGAGACCTAATCAAAACAGAGAACTCCAAGGCCAATAGGAAATGATCTAGGCCACAAAAAAGAAGAAGAAGGCAACAAAAGCCAAGAAGACATTCACCATCAAAATAGAACTCAAACTGCAGTGATGAAAAGAGGCTTACCAAGAAGTCTCTAATCTCTTTCCAGCTTTTGTCCAAGGCCTAAAAGATATTATAGAAAGGGGAGAAAGGCATGGAATTCAAGTTGAGGGCCTACCCTATGCTCAGACTATCATTTTTTCTCAAAACAGGTTTAAATAGGCTACTACAGGGTTTCCTATAATTATTATAGGCTGCTACAGGGTTTCCTATAGTTACTACAGGATGTCCTAGTTCTCATCTAAAGGTGATTTGAAGGTTTCAGAGGTGTCCAAATGGTGGAAAAAGGTAGCAGGAGGTTGGAAAAGAATGTGGAAGACCTTGCCAAACTGAAAAATATTCAAGAACCCATCTTGAATAAGGGGAAGAAGATAGGTTAATGGTCTCATGAAACATTGTGATTTTTCTATGCACAAACAATTTTAGAAAAATGAGTGAAAATGGAATGAAGGTTTCATGGGAGAGTATATGAATGAAATGGATCTACAAGCCAACAAAGTTCACTTGCAAAGAGGAAAGTCATGTTTTTTTGCTTGAAAGGTTGTTAAACAATCATGAAAAGAACTACATTTTTGTGCTTGTCCTTGCAGAACTTACAACCAAGATTATTAAGAGAAATGACTGAGGAATGCACAAGAGAGAGGCCACCAAGGCCATGAATGAGGCACAACAAGGTCACTAACTTGCCACAGGGGATGAACTACATTCACTTTCGGCGGGGGGGAGGGGGGGGTATGATGGGCCTCTAAATTATACATAAATTAAGGCCTATCTGACCATCCTTCAGCAAATTAAAACTCTATTTTTTCATTAGATAATGTGTTTTTAACTTTGATATGTTCATTAGGAAGGTTTATGGATAATTGCATATTTGTGCCTAATATTATTTATTTTTGTGGAATATTGTGAGAATATTGGGCAAATTATGAAGATTTGGAGGAGGAGATAATTTAGGGACTTGCTCCCTACTATAGGAGGATCAATATTAAATAATAAATCAAGAAGATATTTTGAAATAACTGCACAGATTCAATAACTCCAATGATTGAGAAAATCTAAGAATGTGTTCCCTGTCCTTCGATGCAAATTCCTAGTATTGGGAACCATATCCACTAATTAAGTGATTTTGGTGGGGAAAGATTCCTCTTTTCATGGGGAATGCTTCCTAATCATTTTGTAGAAGTCCCAAGTCGAATTTTCCTCTACGGGTGGATTTTTATTAGTCTTCTTGTGGAGAGAACTTGTATTTTTGCAGCTCCACTTTCATTTTCTGCAGGGATGTAATTGTATTGATGGAAATAATGAAGATTGGTAACATGTTTAGCTTATAAATCTTGGTCTCCTTCATAGGACTTTGAGTTTCTTTGAGCTTGGCCATCCCAGGATCCTCAGAGCCCTTTTGTATCATTTACTTTTCTTATTTTCACTCCTTATTCACATGCATCTCTTGTTCTTATCTTTTTTCTATTTCTGCATTTAGTATTAATGATTTCTTTTTGTAGGATTGGGTTAAATTGTTGAAGTGAGTTATTTTGCAAGAGCAAAAGCATCATTTCATCATTGTAACATCTTTGGAAGGTCGTAGTAATTATTGAGATACTTGGATTAGCTTGCTTATTCCCAAATCCAAATTTCTAGAAGTCCCTTGTGGCAAATAACAATAAGTTTCTGCTATTTTTTAGAGCATGCTTACGAGCTTCAATCGAGCTGATTCCACTTTCATTAGATCAAAACATCATTCTAGTTAATAACAAAAATTACCTCATTGCATTTGCACTTGATTAAGTTAGGCATTTGATAGATTTACTAGCTCACTAGTTTTCGAATTTCTAGATTTTAGACTAGTAACTTTCTGCTATTTTTTAGCATGGGTTAACATAGTTGTTTTTGAGTGATTCCACTTGGAATTGAGACCTAAGACATCCTAGTCAATAACAAAATTTTTCCCATCCAATTTGGATTTGATTTGCTTGTTGATTCGGTGAATTATAGTTTCTTGTAGTAAATCTGTTGTTTCTTGTAGTACTCTTCTAGCATGTACATACTTGCCCAGATTCGGTCAAGAAGCTTGGTTATGATCCCTTAGGGTTGAATAAAGACCCCTAGGCTCTAAATAAATTATTATTGAAGACTAAAGATCACTTAGGACTTACCTCTTTACCCATGAAAAACATTTCAACGATTTGGTCTAATGGACATATTTATGAAATGGATAATACAATGATGACTGCCACATCCAATGAACTCCATTAATGAACATAAACTCTTTGAAATGTAATGATTGACATTTGCTTCATGAAATTTACTTTATGCAATTAGCATAGGTTTATTTCCTTGTATTTTCTTTCTTACAATAGGTTAAGGTTTCCATTTCGAACACTTCATTTTCTGCGATTAGTTTAGGATATGATTTTATTACATTCACTCCATTACATCATGACATCAAGGAAAAGACACATTGTATGTTGCACATACAGTGACAATACCTCTTAAGCTTGTAAAAACCCCGGGTTGATAATTAAAGTTGGTAGCCTTGGGAGTTGCAGCATTCTTGTTTCAATATCGAGGCTCATCAATTAGCAGATCCTAGAGATAGCAATTCCATACATTAAACAAATTCAAGAGATAAATTTCAACAATATTAAATACTTACAAGATAACATGGAATATAGCCATACAAAACTCGAGAAGTAGTTCCAAAGAAGAAGTATGAATTAGTTCCATACATAAAAATGCATCTGCAAGAGTCTCCATTAGCCAAAGAAACAAGTGCGAAAATATCTCAAGAGATCGAATCCAAGAGTGATGATCATGAGAAGCTGAAATGAGCTCTCATATATTTTTACATGATTTATCAAGTATAATTTAGCCTAGAAGCCAATTATTAATTGTCAAATGGAGGGAAAATCTAATTGTGGTTATAAGCCAACCACATAGCCAATAAAAAATCATAAAGAGAAACCCAAAAGAGGGCTAAAATGTTGACATCATTAATGCATGGGACTCTTGGAGGCATTTGTTGAGCTCTCCTTGTGCCAGAATGAGTCAATAGGACTCCATAAATCATATATTATTGGTTGGCCCCTAAACATGCATTCAAAACATCAAGTGGACCCCAGGTTTGTGTTTGTGGCACAAAATGGGTCTCATGGGTCTCTTGGTGGAAGAATATCCTATGTACTCTCCAACATTGAGGGCTCAAAGGATGGTGTTAGCTCTTTGAAGTCTCAAAGGTGAGATAAATCTCATCTGGGCCTCGTGTTGACTGCCAAACCCGTATATTCTACTAAGCCTACTTGGGGCATGCTGGTCTAAGTACATCATCTCATGAATAATATGGGGAAAAGTGCAAATTGTTATGGTGTTGTAGGTGCCCATGGAGTGAATTAATGAAGCTTTGCGAGTGTAGGAGTTCCATGGCTCTCAACGTTTCACCCAAAGGGTGTCATATGCTTCTCTAGTGCACTTTGGCCCCAATTAAGTTTCCTAAAACATGATGAAACCACCTGCAAGTTACATATAATGTCTAGTGCTCCATCCTCATCATCAAGTATGATAGTTCATTAGTGCATCTAAGTGAACAAATCTTATTAATCAAGGGCACATTGAGACTTCACATGGGTCTTCTCTTCCAAGTTTGGGGATTTAATCTCGTTATAGTGTTACCTCCTTAGGAAGGAGTGGTTAATTAAAAACCCTATTAGGTGTTCCTATCCCCTAAGGGGAAAGATAGGTCCTTGATACATCCTTCCATTGATAGATGTCATATGAATGATGATGATATGGATGGGCAAACAAGGGTCCCAAGACCAAATGTGATGGGTACAAGGATAGATATGATGAGCGATATCCACATATTGGGTATATAGATGTAGGATGGAGCAATCCTGGATACATGAGTTACCCCAACCTTTGTTTTTCCACCCCTCTATATTTTGATTTTTCCTTTTCATGAATTTTCTTTTGTATTACATCTTGGAGCTCTAGGAAATGAGAGCATGTTGTGAATGATATAAAGCAATTATTACCCCTTTGAGGTGGGGAAAATCATCGCCCACAAGGGTTTGGGATGTGCATGGGTTCCTTTATGATGTGAGGGGCACTCATGGGATTATAGGAACCAAGGTTATGGACATGATAAGGGGTAGAGCTCATGTTTGGATTTCACCCACATGCTATATTAAATGTCCTGAAAATCTTTTGCATTTTATAATATTAATTTTTTTTGTTTCTTGCTTGTCACCATGATATGCTTTTAACTTTCTTTTAGCTGCATCAACCTCTGGGATGCCATTTCCAAGCCCGACCCAAATATGTGGGCAAGGGGAGGGGGTTGTGCTAGTGCCCTGTGGACCTAGTGGTCATGTGGACCCAAAGAAGGAAAATGATGAAATATGGCTTGTAATATGTAGAGGGGAGCGAAATATGTGGAACAAGAAAATGGGAACACACTACCAAAATTGAGGTTTCCCAGGTAGTGCCCATCCTAAAGCTATATGCCAATAGGGGAGATCTCACGAGACTTATATTAAGGATTATGGTGAGGGAACAAAACCATGGTCAAAGTCCTTCCTTCTTCCAAGTTACCCAATAATCTATACCCGGAATGCCCATTGAAAAACACGCATAATCACCCAATTACACAATGAAAAATATATCTTTTGGGTTGGATTGCCCACCTTCTAACATTGCTCTCGATAGATGGGCAAAGAAACATACAATTGATGCAAGGAGTAGAGATAAAGTGGCACATCTCATTTGTTGTGAGGTGGTTCTCATGAGTTGTTCACTATTGGCTGAAGAAGATGATTAGGAAAGAAGCTCTCCTAGGGGTCCCCACTTTTGGATGGATAATAGGGTTATTAATATCGTTGGAATTTGGGGTTTGTCACCTCTATTTAAGTTATACCAGAAACCTAAATCATACCGATGACCCCTCTATTTCCTCCCATTTGAACAATCTTTGAGAAATTCTCTTTATATTGATCACTACTCTATTCTTGCAACATATATCATTTGGGATAGGCATCAAGCTTTTTCCCAACCTCCATTAATAACTCCAACTGTTGTTACTTTGAAGTAACTCCATGATAATGTAGTATCTATCATGATTTTTGTTGAGCATGCATTGATTTCATGAGATATCTTCTAACTTCGTTCATCAGATCTTCCTATCCTTTATCCATTAATACTCAGCTCTTTAGATATTCATTTTAATTAATTACTCATAAAACCTATTAAATTAATCCTTTACCAAATATTCATAATCTCTCTAGTAAACAAAAAATTCTTATCTTTAAACAACATAACCATTCAATCCACTTAAGCATTTCTTTTCCTACTCCAAGAATATACTAATCAATTTATATCCCATTTGTGAAATTTAAAATAATCATTTTATTAAATATAAAATATTATATAATATTTCAAACTTCAAAATGTTATATCCTTGTATATTTTAATATTTTGCATATCTTAAAAAATACTTATACTTTGATTAATTAAACATTTTTTTTATTAATTAAACAATTTTATACAGTAGTGATTTATATAAATTATAAAAGATCTAAATATTATTATTATATATATTATTATTATAATATATATATATATATATATATATATATATATATATATATATATATATATATATATAATTATGAATTTTAAACTATTATGTGAATTGACCTATCTATTTTGGAATAGGACTTTTAGAATTTTAATTTAACTATTAATAATTATTAAGTGGATGGTAGGGATTTAAGCTCCACAAAATATATGTGAAACATTTTTTTAGTAACAATTAGTATAAGTGATGATATTTACCTCAAAATTAATTATGTCATTTTTACTTTTAAATTTAATTAAAAAATGTCATATGTTTACATGTTAGATTGGGTTTTTTCCTATAGTCTTACTTTGATAGGAACTAATAAATTGAGATGTGAAGTGGATAAGTAAGTCATTTGTTCAGGGAGAAAAACTTGAATATATTTTGGTGGGTAGTAAGCACTAGTCACTAAACACATTTATAGTTTTACTCTTACATAAGTGTTGGGGAAAATATAATTAATGGTGGGAAGTAATTCCTAGTAAGTAATTGATGGTAAATATGTTATTTACCCAAGTATGAGCTGTTTTCAAGGATTTTATTTTTGAATGGCTTTTCTACAAAGGTTAAGAATAAAAAGTCACTACACAAATATCTAAAATTTATGCATGAATATTGCAACCATATCCATAAATTATAGCATAAAATATGTAAAGCAATTATTCACATGGCATTATATTGTGCAATGGTCAATTGCTAGTCCTCCCTTGACAAGGACTAATAATGATTTCATAGCCATATTTAAATTTAATTAATAAACACATAAAAACTTAATTCTTACAATATAATAAGATTCTTAACCATGGACATTCATCCCTGCTTTACCATGGATATTATTAACTTGTAAATAGTTTTTGTTACAATACCATGGCTCTGTGTCATTTCTATTATCCAATCTGATTGGATAATTGAAGCAAGAGATGAATGGAAGAATGATGAAGAGGCATGGAAACTCATTCAAAGGTTGCAACGATATCCCAGTACATATGATACATTTATCTGGAAAAATGATTCATTATGCTACAAATATTGCTTATATCTATTTAAGAATTCCCAACTCAAACAAAATATTCTTTTGGAATTGAAAACCTCTCCTTTAGGAGAGCACTCAATATTTTTAAAAACTTACCACCAGGTCAAGAAGGAATTCTTTTGGTGTGGCCTTAAATATGATATTTAGAAGTTTGTGGCAATTTTTTTGGTTTGCCAACAAAATAAAGTTGAGTCACTTAAGGCCCCGGGTTTGTTACAACCTTTAGTCATTCCAAGTCAGTGTTGGGAGGAGATCTCAATGTATTTTATCACAGGTTTACCCAAGTCCGAAGGAAAGAGTGTCATCATGGTGGTAGACGTGGATAGACTTACCAAGTATGCACACTTTTGTGCATTATCTCATCCTTTCAAAGCCAGTACAATTGTTATTGCATTTATGGAAACAATTCAAAAGCTACATAGAACCCACACATTATTGTAAGTGGCAAAGTTCCCATTTTCATTATCACCGTTTCTTGCCTTGGTACTCAATTATCTCATAGTTCATCTTATCATCTTCAATCTAACGGGAAAACCGAGATAGTGAACAAATTTTTGGGATGATATCTTCGTTTCTTTTTATCTTATAAACAAACACAATGGTTCAATAGGTAACCTATGGAAGAATGGTGGTATAACACTTTCTTCCATACCATAGCAAAAATGACCCCATTTATGACAATTTATGGATATCGCCCAGCATCCATCACATCATTTTTAAAAGAAAATTCTGAGCTTCAAGTGGTGGAAGATCACATCGAGCATCAACAACAAGTTATCCAACCCTTAAAGGATAACCCCACTCTAGTGCAGAATCAAATGAAACAATAGGTAGATCAACATCACAGTGAAAGAAGTTTTGTCATAGGCGATTGGGTATTTTTATGGCTACAACGATACAAAGAAATGTCCCTCAAGAAAGCTAAGAAGGATAACAAATTATCACCCATGTAATATGGTCCTTACAAAGTGTTGCAAAAGATTGGTACTATGGCATACAAGTTGGAGTTGCTTGCATCTTCCCAAGTACACCAAATATTCCATGTTTCATGCTTAAAGAAGGTTATCTGTGATAACTCGGTGACAAGCAACAAGTTTAAATAATATTGCCAAAACTTGACGAGGAAGGAAAAATCATATTGGAGCTTGAAGAAGTCTTGGAAACAAGAACTCGTCAACTACAAAATCAATCAATTTCAGAGTATCTCATTAAGTGGAAGAACTTACCTACTGAAGATTCCACATGGGAGGATGAGAATTTTATAGAAAAGCATCCAAAACTACTCAAGTGTTGAGGACAACACTTTTTTGAAGGAGAGGTAATTTTCAGTCCCTATGATACTAGTGTAGCCCCTATATTGTTATTGTTGTGCTCATGTAGCCCCTATCTTGTTATTGTTCTTCCCCATAGAAGCCCACTATTGTTGTTGTTGTGTCCTTACATTATTACTTTTATGTAGGCCCTGATTATATTGTGACCCTTTACACTCCTATATATACCAAGGAGGTCTTTGTAACAACCTCGGGTTAAAAGTTCATGTAATAAAGTTAATAAAGACAAAATGTGACCAAGGTCATGAGATACGTACTCTAAGATGAATGTTGGGTAAAGCACCCTAGTGGGTGTTTATTTGGTTTATTATGGCTAAGGAAATTGGTAAAGACATTAGAAAAGGCTTTAGGAAAGAAAAGAGGAATTATTTGGTATTTTATTTATGAAAATAAAGGAAAATAGGAGAAAAGGGATATGAAAGATCACAGGTTTGCATGAGAGGAAAATTGAAGAAAAAATAGAGGAAATTGTAGAAAATAGAGGCCTCGATAATAAAAAGGCTTATGAGGATCAATTCACAGCTTTTGTCAATTGAGCTTTTGGTTGGTTAAGCTTTTTTTACTTGAGCTTTTAGTTGGTTAAGCTTTTGTCAGTTCAGTTTTGGAGCTCTCTTTCTATTCTCTCATACTATTGCACACTTAGAACATTCTTGGAGCACTATAGCATTAGAGAAAGGAAATAAAAGGAAGGACAAGAAGGCAAAGGAAAGAAAGGGACAAGCTAGGAAAAGTTGGATCAAACAACTTCAGCGGGAAGACTTGTAGGTAACAGGCTGCATGTGTGATTTCCTAGCTAGTTTGTGAATGCATGGTACATGCATGTGTGCATTTGGTTCTCTTGTTGTCATTGGCATGGATTTTTCCAGATGTGACACTGGTTTCAACCTTGCCTTTCCATTTCCGAATAACCATGGTGTGATGGGGTTCTTTATTTGGTTGTGCTTTGGATTGTTGGATGGTTTTGCAACCGAGTGAGGTGGTCTCAAGAAAATTCCCATAGGGCATAGATCCCTTGACTAGTTTTGGAGGGATTACAATAAAGCCTGAGGGTGGAGATAGGAAAATTGCTCAAGGTGTTGGTGAAGAAATTATGGGGCATCCAAGCTTGTTTTGGGCATAGTAATCCCTTGACCGATTTTAGTGGGATTATGCTAAAGCTTGAGGGTGGAGGTGGTTTAATCTACGAGAAGCCCTGGTTGTTTATATATTGGTTTGCTTATGTGATCTCTGAACTGGTATTGGCAAGATCACGAGATCATGAGGGTGGAGGTGGTTTAATCTACTGGAAGCCCGAGTTGGTTTGTCTTGAGTCCCACATTCATGCTTGGAATATGGCACGGGGGTGATTAACTGAAATAATATTTGGTTCAGCTCAAACTATGGTCAGGTGGTACATTGAAGTCCCTGACTTGGTTAGATTTTTCATATGTTAATAAGAACTCTTTTCCTCTTACATTTCATGAATACTTGTACTTGTTCTTATGTGGCTTTGATGGCTATTTTATGAAGGTTATTATTCAGATTACACGTTGGTTATAAGAATGGTTCCATAATAGGTTCTAGTTATGGCTCTTGACATGTTTTGACTAGTTGATGAATGGTTATTGAATGAATGAGCTAACAAATGTTCATGTAGCTATTATGAGAGGGCATTTGACTTTCTTGATGATTCCTAGATAAGTATCAGACCCCCTATATTCAAATTTGCATTCATGACCTGTAGATTACATGTTCTCAATATGTTTGATAAAATTATTTTCGTGGTTAAGCCTGTTTAGGTCAAGTATTTATCAAGTATTGTATGAATGAATTTTTCTTGAGGTTAGTTGTCATTCTAGAAAGTCTCACTGAGTTTTGGGCAGTGGCCTGGAGGTTGACATGGAGTTTAGCCTTAAAATCCGGGACCACACCCTCTCAACTGGAGATTTTAGGTCACAGGCGCTACCTGGTAGGATTTTGCATGCAGTTGGAGGCCCTCAATCACATGGAGGCCTTGTCATGCATGGGGTTGGGAACCTAGGTCACTGAAAAAGCATTTCGGCTCAGGGTATGGGCGTTAGGAGTGGTGGTTTAGCTCCTGGATGTCTGGAGCTCCCGAGGAAGGTCAGTAAGGTTACAGTTCATCAATTCCACTTCCTTAACTATACTTAGGAGGTTGATTCATGTCATAGTATCCCTCATCTCATGTTTACCCCGACAGGTTAGTGAAAGTGGATAAATGTGGGAGGAGGCGTTTACAGTCTTTTCATTTGAATCATCCAAGAATTGTTCATTTATGTAATGTAAAAGGAGGTTCCCCCCTCGAAGAGGCTTATTTTTAAGTCATTGATCTATCCTTTCTTCTGTTTTTGTGATTTCATTACATAACAAAGAGAGGGAGGAAGATAGACATAGAGTGGAGTGGGGAGAGAGAAGAAGAAAGAGATACACAATGACAAATACATATATTATATAGTATATATAATATTGAACATTATTAACCATAGAGGAAGACTCGGAAGTAAGGATTTTACAAAAGGTAAAAGAAGTTGGATTTAGAAAGCAATGAATTGTGGTTTTTCACTAAAATAGATGCATTGATTTGAATGTAGATGTTGATTTCTAATCCTATTTGATTGCTTGCACTATATGCATTTATTTTAGTGTAGATGTGGATTTCTAATTCTATTTTATTGTTTGCACTAGATGCATTGATTTCAATGTAGATGTTGATTTCTAATCCTATTTGACTTCTTACACTAGATACATTTATTTCAGTGTAGATGTTGATTTCTAATCCTATTTGATTGTTTGCATTAGATGCATTGATTTCAGTGTAGATGTTGATTTTAGATTTGATGTAACTAGATGTAGGATGTACATTAATTTCAAGTAATTAAATTAATAGTGTACATTGATTATAGTGTAAGCACACAAAAATTATTGATGATGTGCATTGATTTTTGTGTTACAATAATTCAACCATGAATAAAACACTTGAATTTTCTTCTTAAATAAAATGTTCAATTACTTGAAATGTTTGCTTCTTAAAACTATAAACTAGTTTTAATTGACTACATTTTTATTATTCTCATTTTCCATCATTCGACATTGTTAGTCAATTTGGATTCAAATGAGGTAATAGACAACAAATATCATTGACACTTACTTGGGGTTTAACACTCCATAAGTCATAATGATTGACATTGGAGAAATCTACTATTAATATTGGAGAGTAAGAGAGACAAGGTATGACTTTTGCTACAATAGATCGAGTTAGAGATTTGAATGGTCTACGATTTCAATTGCCCTTATCATATGATCAATATGAAAAGATGAAAAAACTAACATGAGTGACAATAAGAATAATAGAAGAAAATAGTTTGAGATTGATTACAATGAAGACTATTTGTAATTGACTGCATTATTATTACTTACATTTTCTATCATTAAACATTGTTACATTGTCGCTTTGCATTCAAAAAATTTATTTAATCATTTCTCATCATTCAAGTTATTAACAGTCTCTGTCATCTCAACAAATTGAGGTAACTAATCAAATTTAAAATTAAAATGACCAAACTAGCCTAAAACATATTTAGCATATTTAAAATGATCAAAATAATTAGATGTTCAGCAAATTTTGTGTGACCGCACACAACTGAAACTAGCATAGATTCATCTTAACCCCAGATCTATCAAGCATCGAGAGGGATCAAATATCTCAAGGTGAGGAAATGTTTGCACCTTGAGATATTTGATCCCTCTCGGTGCTTGATAGATCTGGGGTTAAGATGAATCTAAGCTAGTTCAGGACATTAAATTCTTATTGTTTATTGTTGATTTACTATGTCTTCCTTTACATGGTTGTTTAAATGTATATATGTTTAACTCATATTAATTCTTTTATAATTAAAATAAATTATTATTTTTAATTAAATTAATTTTTATGTTTTTGTTTATTAATTTTAACAATGTGAGATATATTATAAAATAAGCTCTTTGAATTTTACTATAATAGATGTTTAATCATAATTATTAATAATTTCATTTATTTAACTACACTAATTTATTTTATTTTAATATTTTATAATCTTTCAATTTTGCTTTGACTACATATTAGTTTGTCTTTGACCAAAAATTTATGTCGTTTATCCATAGTTTAACATTGAGAACTCAATTTTTGTTATTTATTATTCATATTTAATTAACATTGAGAACTCAATTTTTGTTATTTATTATTCATATTTAATTTTTTTTTATTTCTAAGGTGATTGGTTGAGTCATATTATGAGTTATTTACTAACTTCCATTTCTACTAATTACCAATTTTTTGTTTTTTGTTTTATTTCATTTTTATTTAACTTTATGATTTTTTTTACCTTTTCCTATTATTTTCATTCTCATAACTTTCAATTTTTATTTATTTTTTATTTAGGATGACTTGTTATTATATTAAATTTATATTTTAGTATTTTTTTATAAAATAATTATCTATATAATAAAAAAATAAAACACACACACACATACATATATACGTTAATATAAACAATATTAATTAATCGTATTTCTTAATTTTTGGTGAATAGTTGTTTTATTTTTGCGATGAAATCTTTATATTTTTATTGTATTTTAATTTAATTAAGTAATATTTAAACTAAGTTGCAATTACTAGCTACTATGTAACACTTGTTATTTTAAATATTTAATATTATATACTTCTAATAAGATTATAGATAAAAAAAATTAAACAATTTTATACCACGGTGATTTAAATAAAATTATAAAACTCATATTACCACCACATTCGAACTCCATAAAATCTCCATAAAATAAGAAATACCTGGTCATATCATGGCCACTTTTAAACTCCAAAAATAAGAATTTGACTCTATTTTTTGTGAACACTATATTTAGAACTCGTAGTACATGAAACTTTAATGTGCTTTTAAAACCATGCCTTTAGTTATATATTTTACAAGCATTGCAAAATTAATTGTGCCTTTTTGGATTTCTCTCTTAATGTTATTATGTCATTACATAGCAATGACATCTAGTTTCCATTCAGAGGTATTATTCACAACCGTACTAAAAATTAAAGGAATTTTTTGTGATTTGCCTAAAGTTAACATTATGGTTAGGGATTTTTAATGTGATGACATCACAGTGTCGCCGCATGCCCGAACCATACTCCGAGTGCTGACGTATGTGAAGTACGGAGTAAACTGATTGACATATATGACAATTTATGATTTCTTATCACTAAGGTTAATGGGTCTTATGGTTATCCACCCCATTGATCTATGAATAATACATATCATACCTAGGTTAACCACAATTGCCTTTAGAAATTTCTCAATTTTCCCAAAGCGTACGGCGGTACACTTGTTCAATCCTGGCTCTGACTTGTGGATGGTTTTTCCCAGAGCGTACGATAGTACACTTGTTCAATCCTGGCTCCGACTCGTGGATGATTTTACACCTTCGATCACTAGGGTTTGCAATACAATGGTGTGAAGAGATGCAGATCGGTTAAGGGGTAACTACCTTGATTCGCTCTGTCACATTGGTTCATTTGCATGCATGCTTGGATGTGGACGAAGGCTCTACCATGAATCCTCACCAGTCCTTTCTACCAGGTTAATTCCTCCAACAATGAAAATAGTGCAAGATCTTCATTACTATTACCATTTACAAGTGTTTCTTTCCTCTAATTATAGTGTTTTTTTTTACAATTAGTTTTTGTGTTCCTCTGTGGTCTAAGGATTTTTCATTTTTTGTTTCTCATCCGGTTGCTCATCGCAAGGATCTCATGCCCTCCCTTGACCTCTGTTGAGGATTTATACCGACGACTATTACTTCGAAGTGGAACCCTCATACGACAACTAACTACAACCCTCATCTTTGTTCCTAAGTCGTTAAGGTGGGTTGGTTCTATGAGGTATCGTTGATAAGATGTGGATTTAGATTTCATTCATTATTGTCCTAAAAATTTGCCTATTCTTTGCCAATAGTTACCTTTGCATGCAGGTTAGAGCTGCACAAGGGTGAGCTCACTCAAACCCTCGGTTCTCAAAGTTTTGTTGCACCCAGGTTCTGCTTCCTTACTGTAGGAATTTACAGGGTAAGTTCCTCAGACAGAACACCAAAAGGAGGCACTAGAGCCTATCCCCCCTTAGTGGCAACTTCCTGAACTCCAACCATAAATCGAAGTTTAGTGAACTTCGCCTCTGTGAGAGCCTTTGTGAAGATGTCTGCAACTTGATCATCTGTTGAACAATATTGCACTTCAAGAACATGGTCATGAATGAGCTTTCTGATGAGGTGCATGTGTAGTTCAATGTGTTTGCTGCGCTGATGCTGAACTGGATCCTTGCAAAGTTGAATGGCAGTTTGATTATCACACCAAAGTGTAGTCGGATGCTGCTGCTGAAAACCAAACTCTGATAGGATCTGACGAAGCCACAAGGCTTCCTTACTAGCCTCTACGGCACCACGATACTCTGCGTCTGCTGAAGAAAGAGAAATGGCAGCCTGTTTCTTGCAAGCCCATGTAATAGGTCTTGAACCAAGAGTGAACACATAACCAGCAGTAGACTTCC
>APFE030745670.1:0-17641 GCA_000404065.3 Pinus taeda
AGAAGCATTGTTGGATCGCATCACGAAAGGATCCGATCAATCCTCCAACAAAATCCTTTAAAGCTCTCATTACATGAATGCATGCATATACACATGGCAGATTACATTGATAAGTATCCTTAAGACTTTATCCATCCATGTTTAAATTTGTTTTAAAACAGATTTTTCCCTGTTTTTCTCCCCTGGTCTAGGTCTTCCTCTTCCTTCGCTTTGGATTCCTCCCTTTGTCTAAGGGTGTTGGATGCTCCTGCATCAAACTCTCGAGGCACAAAAATTTATGACCTCCTGGTCATATGCTTCTCCTAATCCTTAAAATTCCTACCCCCTACATTCTTCAGTGGAACTGCCTTCATGATATTCTATGAGTTGCAACCGAACCTTTGCAGTAACAGTCTCCTTTTGCTACATGATACCTCACCAAGCTCTCCTCACTCAGTCTTTTGGCATCCTTTAGGTTCTCTCCTTTGGAATCCAATGAGCACTTCTTGCTCTAGGTTTTCTACAAGTCATCTCACCTTCAATTGTCGCTATCTGCATGACAGTAAGACCACAAACTCTCCAGCTTAAACAACTGTACCTCCTGCTTCTTCTTCTTTCTCTTTGAAATCCTTCTCCTCACAGGAAACTTTCCCTGCTCTGATACCAAATGATGGGTGTTAGATTTTGGGGTTTAATCAAAATCCCTTTCCCTAAAAATATCGATCTTCAGGCCTGTGGATTATGGTCCACAAAGCCTATTGGAAGCGTACATAAGGAAAATAGCCTTTTAAACCATGGACTTACATATATCAGAGTCAATATAACTATCAACATTTTCACATCTATCGGGGGCTTTAAACTATCAGCGTTCAAGCCTTAAACTCCTCGGTCACACATATATCGGGTTACATTGATTTCAAAATACATGGGGTAACATACAAAATTCCACTCCAGAACACATACCGGACTTCAAAGTCTATACACCCGCTTTAATAACTATCGGTGGTTCCACAACATTATTCTATCGCAAGTCCGCCGCGCCACTCGATCCTCCAATCTCCGATAGCGATCGCTCCAATCGCCGATAAGTCAGAGCTCTAATCGCCAATTAGCTTATCGGCAATATCGCCACCGGCGTATTAGCCTTCCACTGCGCCACTTTCCAAGTCCTGTGCCGCTCCGATATGAGATCGTCAATCTCCCTTAAGTCGTCGATTTGGCCCTCGATCCAACGGTTTTGATTTAAATCGCATTTCACTATCGCTCTATTACAAAGGTCGGTTCCAATATCCCCAAGGGACTTCCACCGACGCGATATAAAGGTTTCTGCCCCAAGCAACTTGATCTGGACTGTTGATCCATATGATCAACGACTCCTGTGCATTCTTGCCACTTCCTCTTTAACTTAGTCTAATTTTGCTCACTGACAAAGGATTTCTGTGTTAAACATAGTTCTCTGCCACAGTCTCTCAAACATGCATAGTTCCATTAATATCTTTGGATTTCCATTGATCCATTCAGTGATCAATGGTCGATCCACCTGCATCATTTGAACACATATATAGACACTAGATTTCAAGCCATTAACACATATCTACAACATAACTGAAATATATATGCATGTGGAAACCCACAGATACCACAGACACATAAACACATTATTTCAACACTTAAGACATTTATATATTATTATATATAGAATAGTTATAAGCTAAGGCATTTCAGCCTTAGCACGGCTCTCCTCTTGACTACATTGCAACACTCTAAATTTACAATTTATATCTATATCACTTGTGTCTCTCCCTTCTCTTCTGAACACACAGGTTCATGACACAACACACACACACACAGATATATATATATATATATATATATAAGCATTGTTGGATCGAATCATGGAAGGATCCGATCAATCCTCCAACAAAAGCCCTTAAAGCTCTCATTACATGAATGCATGCATATACACATGGCAGATTAAATTGATAAGTCTCCTCGAAACTTTATCTGTCCATCTTTAAATCTGTTTTAAAACATATTTTTCCCTGTATTGCTCCCCTGGTCCATGTCTTCCTCTTCCAACACTTTGGATTCCTCCCTTTGTCTAAGGGTGTTGGATGCTTCTGCATTAGATATCCACAATCTAAGGAATAAGGGTAATATCCTTTTGCTTGGGAACTTTAATGCTAGAATCACTACTAAAGAATATACCCTCCTAAGTAATAACTCTAACCCTAACCCAATATGGTTAGATGAGGACTTTGACATAGTCAGTGGATTCAAAAGAAATTATGAAGACATAATCGAGAACTTATTTGGTACTGAGCTAATTAAGCTTCGTAGTTCCTAAGGCCTAATAATTTGTAATGGAATTAATAAGTGGCCAACCTCTGGAAAGATGAATTGTATTCATGGGCTTGGTAGTAGTGTTGTGGATTATACGATATTTGATACCCGTGTTCTGAACCGTATTGCAAATTTTGACCTCCTAAATGACCACAAGCCTGATGATGACCACAAACCTCTATAATTAACTCTAAACCTTGATTTGCACACTGAAAACATGAAAAATAATTGTGAGAGTCAAAGTCACATTCGTTTTGAAAAATAATAATAATAATAATAATAATAATAATAAAATAAATAAATAAATATGGATCTCTTCTTAAAGGATTTAAAAAGATATTTAGGTTTCTTAACGTATAATGATAGCATTGATCACATATACCATAATTTTACTATAGCCCTTTCCAGTACCATTAACAAGTTCTCTACCAAGGCGTCGTATAAAAAGAATAATAGAACTTTATCCCTTGGTATGACAATGATTGTAAAATTGCTAGGAAAGTGATTAGAGATGCTCCTAATGAAATTATGAAGCATGACAAATAGGCATGTACAATGCTCTTATCAAAAGGAAGAAAAGGTCCTATATAAATAAGAGGTAAGCGCATCTTCTTCACCTTTCTAAAGTTGACCCTATAAAGTTTTGGAGGAATATACTTGTTCACAAAATGAAAGAAAATAATTTGATCCCCTTAAAGAACTATAATATCTATTTTAAGAATCTTTATGTCTCCACAGACACCATGGGCAACATCTTAAACACTCCTATAGAGGAGGATATCTTTTCTTTAGAAGACGTGGAGTTTAGGATTAACAAGATTGTTAATGGGAAAACTAGGGATATTGAGTGCTACCAAGATAAAAATATAAAAATGGGAAGGTTTATCCTCATCCCTCATGTTATACAGAATCTATTATTGTAGACAGGAGTATCTTCCCTAAACCTAGTGGTCTGGTCTAGAACAAAAAAAAAAAATACTTAGAGGAATTGGAGAATGGAAAGATTCTTACTTGTGATCTCTCACAAACTCTTCTCTCCTCTTGTCTTGTCAGCTCCAACCATAGCTCTGATCACTATAATTAGAACCTGCACAAACAAACAACATGGGTCAAGAATATACAACATCTATTTAGCATTATCCAATCATTATATTCAATGGATCAGCATAGCATTGAAACTCATGTGCATAAACATAACATAAAACATGTAGGAAAATGGTATACTCTTTGTATTAATATGGAAAGGAGAGATTTTACATCCAAAAGTGGAAGTTGATCTTGTATAGAACCTCCCAAGTTGACTTGTCCTTCCTTGCCACAATGTACACCTCAAAGCCACCCTAATGCATGGGAATGATGTCTCTCTTATGATCAAAGAAGTGGCATAAGGGTATGATTAATCTCCAAAATCCAACCCCTAGCTTGTGGCTGGCAGTAATATATATGAGAGGATGGTAGTTTAGGAATTCTTATTCGTTTACTAATCTAGGATTGATATCCACTCTTGATGGGAGGATGAGCTCAAGGGATAAGAAGGTGAAAACTCCAAGGTAGGGGAGATAGGATTCAAATTTCTTATCCAAGGTAAATGGTTGTAACAAATACTAGAAGCTTCTGGAAGAGAAAGCTTTGGGATTCCTTTTATTTTTCCTTGAATTTTTTAATCAACACACTCCCAACAAGGGCAAACCTGCTTTGATCAGAATGAATGCAGAACTGATCAACCTTCCATTCAAAGTAAGTCCCTAAAGGGCCAAGGTGAACTAGGGTTTAAAAGCACTAAAATGAAGTAGAAAAGGTCAAAAACTCAAGTATTTAAGAGATTCATGCTTAGGGATTTGTGTAGGGATGATGAAAAGGTGTTCATGGATGTTGACGGATCTAGTTTGTAGGCCTATTGACTAGATGTGACAAAATGGACTATAACATATTGCCCCATATAGTGCAAAGTTAGAAATAGTGGTTGATGACTTAAGTGCTTTACCTTGTGACAATTCTGGATCAAGAACAAGAGGTTGGATCATCATATGTTACAATACATTTACATCATGATATCTTTGTTGAGGGAGGAAAACCCAATCTCAACACATAAGCTAACATTACATGTACAATGATCAAGAAGACATGTCCACTGATAACAAAATGTGGACCTATGATTGGATTACTGTCTATATGATCATAGCCATCATACATTCTGATCTTGTATTAATCCTGATATCGCACCTCAGATGATGAAACTAGATCTAGGGTGTTCTATCTCTTTCACTCAATCGTCTAAATTATGAGTCTAGCCATGTGAGTAAAGGAGCTGGAGTTGAACATGGAAGACACCATCTAATTACTAGCCAATGATGTAAGTTGTTAACAGACGTGAGACAAACTATCGATGATGTTAATGGCTCTCAAGGTACTTGCAATACAATCTGTACAGTGTGAATGAATGAGTTGAAGTCAAACACCACACAAAATCTTTCGGTCGAAGGCCAATGATGTAAACCTATTGCCGAGAGTGAGGAAACTTAACATCGATGTATGCAAGTCCTAAGGTACTGAAGGAATGTTTCTAAGTCAACTTCCTGGATAATGAGTTGATGTCGATAGGAAGTGACCCATTACAGGAAGGTCTTGATGTATGCCCCATCAACAACATGAAATGGGTATCATGATTCAAGACAAAATGAATTTGATGTGGAACTGGTTCAAGAATGGAAGACGTGGAATGAAGGCTTAAGAGTATCGTAGAAGATATTAATTGAATGACTTATCTTGAACACACCGACGACAATGAATGGAGTTGGTAGTATTGACCCAAAACCGAAAATGGAGGCTCTAAAATGGTATGATGAACCAAAACACAAGTAGATTTCCCAACCCAGTAGCCATGAAGATGAAGTGTAAAAGTTTCATGTTCAAGAGCCACCTGTTGCCATAATAGATGGAATATCTCATTTTCTCGATTTTGCCAACCATTGCTGGTTATTACCTCTTTATTTTTTAACAATCTTAAGGAGGATAACATATGTTTGATTTGTAAGTTCATCCTTTGGATTGATCCCTCCAAGTATGTTTAACGAACCCTAAGAAGGACTTGTTCAGTCCCATCATGTTCGACGAGTCCATCATTGTTTGATGTTTTGATGAGTCCAACAAAGGTCTAACTCGACATATTTTTCATGAATAGAGAGTTTGAAAAAGAGGCAAAAATGAAAACTCCAAAGGTTCCTTTTTGTAGATAGTCTCTTAAGTCTGAAAAGGTAGAAAATAATACTCGGGAGAACCTCTTAGCCATGTTTGACTAAGTTATTCCTTTTTCGTAGTTAGTATATCTACTTTAACGAGTGCGAAAAGAAAAGTGCTCACCAATATTTTCATGTTTAGGGAGTCTGAAAAGAGATGAAAGAGGACTCTAGGGGGTTCCTTTTTCATAGGTTTACAAAGCCCGAAAAAGTGATAAAAGTAAAATGGTATGTTTTAATCAAGACATCGTCAAAATCCATTAAAATAGTTGTCATCCTAGTGAAAACACCACCAAAATATTAAAAATACATGTTTCATGATAAAACTGAGTCATATTTAGGTCAAAACACTAATAAATTAATGAATTAATAAATAAAATGACCTTAAAATAGGTGAAAGGTAACTCATTTTTACCAATTCACATATACCTCTTGGAGAGAAATTTTTTAGTGTTTTTTCCCCCAATATTTTGTAGTTTATTGCGACCAATCCAATGGATCACTTCAATCGTTGTTACTTCCAGGTAGGAGCTAGAACGTTTCTATTTCTTTTCATGGTTCCATTTTGTGATTTCATGCACATTTTTCAAGGTTTTGAGGCCCATAGGGCTCTAATTCCTCGCCCTAGGTCCAACACACCCCTAGAATGTCGAAAGGTGTATTGATTAGGAGGACAATACACTAAGGCCAGCATTATAATGCATTGTCTACCCTTAGGAGGGTGCGTTGGGCGCAATCCCCAACTTGGTTTTACTTGTTTGCCTCAAATTTTCATTGGTTTTTTGCATGGAATTCATCAAAATGATTCTCCTTGTGATGTTGCAGGTGTATATTGAAAAAAAATGGCCTTGATATGGAGGGAAAGAGAACATGAAGAACAAGATTTGACTATAAGTAATGATCCTGCCACAATCCAAACTTTAAGATATTGTGGGCTCTTAAAATTGTTCTGGCTTCCTGGTATGGGGCAACAGATAGAGTTATTGAGGTATCTTGTCTGTGCATGGGATGTTCAAGCACAAGAATTTTGACTTGGTGCACATACAATGGAAATAAAAGTAGATCACATATATTTCTTGAGTGTTCTTTCAAAGCGAGTGCCCCCATATCTTTGTCTGGTTCAAGGAGTGGTGAAGAAACAGTCAAACATTATGTCAGTACACATTGTCGACCAATATCCCAACCAACTAAGGATGAAAAATTGACATCAAAGATGTAGTTCATTTTCCTTTAAGAATTATCATGTTCCTTATTGTTAAATTGAATGGCGGTGCATCTTTCCATGTGGCGAATAAGTCATATATGAAGTATGCTCTAGAACGTTTGGAGCCGACGATATTTAGCTAGAGTGAACGGGTATTGGTAAACATGAAAGAGAAACTGACTAAAGAAAAATATGGATGGTTGAAAAACTTTGGCTACGGTTTGATTCTGATCTCTTTTTCTCTAGAGTGGATTCCATTAGTCAGGCTACAACATATCGTGCTTGAGCCTGCAAATCCAAGAGTTCCTCGGATGAGGAGATGGGTGGATCTCATGTCTAGGCATGCAGGTTCTTTATCGATGAGCTTCACACATGTCTTCATCAATTGTTTGCGCACGCAACTTATCATGATAAAAGACTATCCATACACAGGGATGGGTTTACATAGAGACCTATGCTCATGCTTTTTGATGGCGAGTGATGGGGTGCCATAGGTAAGACATTTTGATCATTTTTTTGCATTTTTTAGTTTTACAATTTTTTGTGATTTTTTATGTATCCAAGACTAAACTATTGGTTTGTATACATGAAGATATTGGACTCATTCAACCATGGGAAATTCTTATCTTCATCGTGCAGGAGACCCACAACAAGCACTAGCAACAGTGCAGGTGGTTGCAGTAGGACGAGATGCACTACTGTGATATCAATGTGGCCAAGTTCCTAGCAGAGATTGAGCATCAGATGGGTCGAAGATATCCCTATGCGACTACAACGACATAATATTGGTGTGTGTGGTTGTATTAGTGGGCTTTTGTGTAAGATGGCTCACATAATGGTGGGCTACCATGAGCACTATGATTAGTCTACTAGGAGGCACATAGCAATATTTTGGTCGCATGCATATTTTAGGTTGTGTGGCCACATGTGTCTCGAGCCATACAGCTATCTATCTTCAGTGTTTCTTATGGTTCTATTATTTCTTTTCAATGTGATGTGATGTGTATTGAATTAATTTACATATGTTGTTGATGTCTATCTAAAGCATGATTAGAAAGTGCATCTATCAATGTATTTAGATTTCTAGAAATATATTGATAATGGATGAAATCAAACTATCTTTCCAGAGGGTGAACCCTCATGAACATGTGAAACATAGTTGGGCTTCTAACCGAATAAACATTAGTCAATTGTAGTACTACAAGTTGTGAGTCAAGTTTGATGGCTATATGATCAATACCAAGTGAAATAACATCAAACAATAGTTCGATCATTGTGCTATACTAAGCTATGTTATTGGTAGAGTGATCTATACAAATTCCTTATAAACTCACTAACTCACCATTTGAAGCAAATGTGGCCCAAGCTGTGAAAGAGATTCTTTGATTACTATGACTAGGACCATCAACATAACCAATCTATGATTTGAGGGAAGCCGACATCTACAAAACAAATCTAAACATAATTAATAGAAACTTAAGAAAATCTTAAGGGAATACACTGCAAACATACTCAATCACACCTATATATAGTATGTACATGGGGCACTATGCAAAAATCAAGCATAGTATTTCTTAAGGTACAACCCATTTTAGGTTGTGCCATAAGAACTCCAACAAAATAAACTATCTCATAGGCCCCTTTAGCAAGAACATGTTTGAGAATATATGGACCTAGCCACATTGGCTCAAACTTCATTGATCCTAATTTATCAGACTCTTAATCATATAACATAATGATGTCTCCTTCTGAAAAGACACAAGGCTTAACACTCTTGTCATATTGTGCCTTGATATGTTTCTTATGGGCTTCATTATCCATAGCAGCATCTCATCGGGTTTCATCTAAGCACGTAAGATGTAAGAGACATTCCTCTTCCGTGGAAGTAGCAAGGAGTAGTTCGACAACAAGTTTGAGGGATGAAATTTCACATTCAATTGGAAATTTCTTCCAAACCATAGAACAATTGGAAAGGTTGAAATATGGTAGTAGTCCTAATAGAAGTTTGATATGCCCACAAAGCCACATAAAGAATGAGATGTGAGTCTAATTTATGAACCCTATCATATGTTGAAGCATTGTTTTAAGAACTTTATTAATCACCTCAACCTACCCATTTTCTTGAGGGAAATACTTTCATGGGAAAGTCCTAACTTGGAAATTAATTCAGACACCATGTGATTGCAAAAATGTTTTCCATGGTCTGTAACAATAGCTTGTGGAACACCAAACCATGCAATGATGTAGTTAAAGAAAAATAGAGTAGTTGTTTCATCGGTATTGTTATATGTAGGCTTCACCTCAGCCGATTTGGTAAAAGAATCAACCGATATGATGATATAGCCATGCCCCACGACCGAGTGAGGGTTACATGTCCTAAAATCAATGCCCCGTTTCACAAAAGGACCAATGACGATAACATAATGCAAAGGAGTGGGCAGAGCACAAAGTTTTTGATCAAAAATCTGGCATGCATGACACTTATGGATAGCGAGGATACAGTCGCAAAAAGTAACCAGCACGTAGTATTTTATATGTGTTGGCATATCCAGATAAATAACCGCCACATGCCCCTGAATGTAATTCATTTAAGACTTTCTTAGCCTCCTGATGGGTGAGGAAACTTCGAAAAACTGTATTGATAATGTGGCGATAAAGAGTGTCACCGATTATAATATAATGTTTGGATTAATATCATATGTAATTGGTCAGAGAAAGAGGTAGAAGACCAGAAAGTATGGGTCTAGAGATATGTGAGAATGTCTTCATACCACGGTCAAATTAAGAAATCATAAATAACGACTCATCTGGAATAGAATCATTGGATATCATTTCAGCTTCAAAATTGGGAACGTGGCAAATTAACTCAGCAAAAACTAGGGATTTATTCGACTTGAAAACACACATTTTTGTAGATTGAGTCAAATGTTATAATGTCTACACCGTAAAAATATGGCCCTAAGATGCATCAAGTGATCAGCCCGATGTCATGAATGAGTAGGAAAATCATCCAAATAAGGTTGCACAATATGTTTGATGTCATGGAAGGCATAATTCATGGCCCTATGCAATGTAGTCCCATCATTCTTTAATCCAAAAGGGAGTTTTATGTACATAAATGCGCCCCAAGGACAAATGAATGTAGTCTTATGTTGGTCTGCCAGGAGAATGTTGATTTTATTATAGCCAGAGAAATTGTCTATAAATAAAATATCTCACAATCGACACAATCATCAATGATCTGGTTTATGAATGGCGTGGGATAGTTGTCCTTCAGACAAGCATGATTTATGTTCCGATAATCGATGCATGCATGGATTGTTCCATGTTTTTTCATAACAGGAACAATATTAGACACCTAGTTAGTTAAAGGTACAACACATATGAAACCAAATCATATAAGTTTTTCAACTTCAACTTTGATAGCAACAACCTTCTTGGGATGAACATGGCAAAGGCGTTTCCGCACTGGTTTAACATCACAATACATTTTAATTTCATGCACAATGATGTTTGGATCAATACCAAACATTTCTTCATAAGACCAAGCAAAAACATCTCTGAATTCCTGAAATAGGGCTTTATAAGTCTTGACCTCATCAGGAAAAAAAGACACACCGATATGTAGATTTTTGACAATTTCGGGTTTAATTGAAATGTCGAGAGGGATGGTCTCTTCAATATTCGACAAGTTCTTCTCAGAATTGACATCATAAATGGATGTGAAATTTGTATGTAACTCAATGATATTGGGTCGATAGAGTTCATTAAGATCGTCCTCGAAGGAATCTAGCAAGGAGGAATGATGATGATGATTGTCCCATGGTGCATCATCTAGCATCAAGATCTCCATGATGCTCTCATCTGTGGAAAACATATGAGGGAAAGGATTAGATGACATACCATAATCTAAATATTGATCAACCTAATTGATCGAAGAGAAAGGATCAGAATAGGTCCTGCAAGCCGAATGGATGGCTTCCTAGTCTTGCTCAATGGGGTTGAGTGGCATATGATCACCAAAACTATCAATATTATATTGATATGGTACTACCCATGGATCAACTGGAGAAGTACAAGAAGAAATCATATTAATATAGTTGACCAAAGTGGATCTGTTAGGCAGTTGGGGAGGAGGAAGAAGAAAGGTTCCCATGAGATAGGAATCCTTGAGCAGTCCAACTCCAACATGCTGATATGGGTGGTGGGTTTCCCCCTCAAGTGAGAAACTTCCAGTAATTGAAGAATCAGTGTCAAAGAAAGTTATTTGATCAATGGATTTGATACTAGCATTATGAGGAAAAGAGATCATTCGAAAGTATGTGGAAATAACTGCAGCCTTGGCATAGACCCACGTGCGACCCAGTAGAAGATTATAATCTAGAGGTTCATCGATAACTTTGACTTCTACTGATACATTCTTGCCACCTAATTCTACCTGTAGAGAATTCAAAATCCCACATGGTTTGTAAGTTCTTCCATCAAAATCTTTCAAAATGGTCGGTAACTGGTTCAATTTGGGAGAACCAATAGCCTTCCAGCAAGATAGGGACATAATACAGGTTGATGCACCTTCGTCCACAATGGAACGATGAATATTTTTACCACAATCAAACAACCTGGATCATGAAGGCTAGCTGATCTAGAAATCCATTTGTATGGTTCTCATGGTTAAAGACTACTAGGTTGGAATCCAAAGGATCAATACATACAATTGCAGAGAGTAAATCCTTATTTTGGGTGGGGCAATTCTGTAACACCTAAAGAATGGACATAGATAATGGGGCCTGATCCAAGTCTTCAACTATGTTTAACTTTTAGGAGCTCTTGTACGAGGGTTTAATGTCGATTTATGAATAGCACCCTTGGGATGCTTAATTATTAATTCAGTAGGTATGAAATTTGGAGTAGAGTCTGGTGGAGATGTGGTCAACGTACTCTATTTGAAATTGGTTAAGAGTTTTATTCCAATATAGTATCTTATGGGTAATTGTAAATGTGTTAGGAACATAGTAGTTAAGGAACTAAAGTTATCAAACGAAGCTTGAGTTAATTCTATGTACCATTTAGTTGTCGTACCAATGAGTGTACATTAGAAAGGATGAAAAAAACAGAATCTTCATTGAGGGAGTTCGAAGAACACCACAAATGATATGTCATTATATGCACGGAAGGGTCTTCTCTAGAATTTCCATTGAATTTAGGAACATCGGATTGAAACTTGGTAGGAATAACCGGCCACTAAGGAGAATGAGAAATGGGATCATTTGTGAGCTTGGTCAAATCCTACAATTTGAGAGTTTCCATGAATGGTAATTGCATGTTAAGGTCTAGTGGAGAATATACTGGATAGGAAGGAATATCCTAATAAATAGGTATATGTGTCCTAGGATAGGGAGGATTTTGATAGCCAGTATACACATAACTTTGTTGTCTAGTTCCAGGATGACCTTGCAAAGGTTGGAACGGATGAGTTTGGACTTGTTCATAAGTCATCTAAGTGATACCTTGATACTATGGAAATCGTTGCCCTGTAGGATTTTTCATCATCCCAACATAAGGTGGATTCAATTGTGGTTGTGTTTGTGTGATGCCATACACATTTTGGCCCATTTGAGCTGGAGGAATGGCCTGCCCAAATTGTTGTGATTGTAAGTTACCCTTAAGAGGAGGGGTATACATGGGTTGAGATGCACCAGATATCAGCAGAATGGGGGTAGTTAAAGGTGAAACCTGTAAAGGTTGGCTCACATTCATTTGAGTTTGGACAGTTTGAGACATGGGTTATTGAACAGAAATATGAGGGGTAGATGGAACAGGTTGAGAAGCTAAATATGAAGCCAAAGTCAAACCAAGTTGAATAGGAAAAGTAGGCTTCCAAACACTAGTCATCATTCCTAAATAAGGAGGACTCATTTGAGGTTGAGCACTAATTCGAGGAGATGGAAATGAACCTACAATAGGTTCCCTTCTACCTAAAGAGGAGGGTAATACAAAGGCAACTAGCCCCAAAGTGGAGGGTTTCCAATAGGAGATGGATTGGGTTGTTGTAAATAACCATGTCTACTTACATAAGGGTCAATCTGCTGCTGAACTATAGGTGTAGATGGAGGAAGAGGATCAGACTATGTAGCGCTCATTAACAGAGTGCCAGATGGAATTCCATATGTAGATGTCATGGGAGAGGTCCATGGGCTGGTTCTTGCACCAGAGAAGGTACAAGACAAGGATTGGTAACTAGGAGGGACGGGCGGACCACCATATAAATGTGTCTCTGGTGTGGTCACAAACATGCATGAGGTTGCAACTTGGGTTGTCTCATCCATGGTAGAAGATACAGGCTGGGAAAATAAAGCAAAGTCAGTCATGGTTAATCCCAAAGACGATTACCAAGAGAAACTCATAGGTGAGTTTAAAGGAAAATAATTAGACAAATGAGGTTGAAATGGAGTATGAGGAGATGGAAAAGGATGGGCCTGATTAAGATGGTTCCCTGCTCGAATGGGAGATGAGGGTTGAGGCTCTTCCTGTGGGATCACTTCAATACTCACAAGACTAGGTGGAAGGGGTTCAATGTCGAGTCCAAGATATATACTTTAGGGTTGTGTATGAGACAATGGAAGAGAATGAGAAGGTCCTGAAATGATAGCTCAAGATGATTGGGGTACCTTAGGTTGTATAACCTCATGTTGAATTGTCTCTGACTCAAGAAATTTAATTTCAATAACCTCAGGTAAATATATTTATGATGCTTCGATATCAACTATGTCAGAGTCACCAGCCAATATATTTAAGATGCTTCGATATCAACTATGTCAGAGTCACCAGCCAATGGAGAGGTAATTTTGGGCTCTGTACTCATAGGAAAAGATGATTCTGGTGGATCTATCTTAGATGGAGGACCAAAAGTAATAGCCCTTAAAGTACTAGATTCGGTAATATGTGTTCTCTTATGCTTCTAACGACTTCTAGGAGTTTCCTTTGGTGGAGGAGGAGGCTTATTTTTCATTCTACGAGAATTATGGGGTAAAGGGTCTTGTTCTTCCATGGTGGATTAATAAAATTTAACAATTAACACAAAAAATAAATCAAAGAGGGTGAACTAGGCATAAAGGTTTACCAAGCAACTGTGAATTGCAATATACAACCTTGGAAAACCAAGGATTTATGTACAACCAGGAAATCTGACCAAATGTTGTGTTCGATGTATCACATTGTACAAGGCAGCCAACTCGGTTACCTATGGCGAGGATAACAACCTATGGTGGACTTCCAAAATATACTCGATGGTGTGTGAAAGTGCAGTTTGTATTAGTGTTGTCTAATGCATAATTTATGAGAGTGTTCCCATATATTTTTCATGTGTGGAGTGCCATCCATTATACTTGGAGGTACATGGAGAACGCTCTGATACACTTACGTACGTGGAACTAGATATCACTTTCAGAATGCAATGCTAGAAAAAATGGTAGCTCTTATGTTTAAAGACACCAGAACACATCTCTAGCCTATACCTATAGATGTTTGTGTTAATGTTACAAATGATCATTAGGTTGATTCAGTAAATTTTAAAGTTTATCTTGATTTAAATCTCGATTTTCAGGGTTCACTGCGAATTTCACCTAAATATCTTGTTGACAAAGTTGGGCTCGCCAACATGTCAAGGGATCTCCCTATTAAGAAGTCCCAACTAGACCTCAGACCATTTGGTGTAGGAGTCCCAGTAGTGAATCGTACGGTATTGCCTTGACCGTGGTTGTGCACAGAGGCAAGTAAGATGTCCTTGTTGGTAGCAAGGGTGTGACATGCGCAGTAAGCCAAGGAAGGTGCATGAATGGTTCTAACACATGGAAAGTGAGGTGAGTGCACCCCTTGGAAACCTATGGAAGAATAAGGCTTGGAAGGGAACACAAGAGTGAATATGCATCACAAACTAGAAAGAAAGACTGTAAGTTAACAATCCAAAGTCATGGTTAAACCAATAGCACATTTCAGTAAAATTCATACATACTTACACAGAAAGAGTCCATACATGCATGCGTAAGAAAACATATACATATATCATTAGGGTAACCAAGATATCTGAAATACAATAACAACATATGCATGAAACATGTTAGCTCTGTTATATTAAGAAGTGAAAGTTCCAATCATACAGTACAACCATGACTGACCACTAGTCTCGATAGCGGAACGTTACAGTCACTGCTGCCTCCTCCTCCAAATAGATGTAACAGCTCTGTACTGTGGAGAAGCCATGACTCATTACAATACTCTCCAAGATTTCTCTAAGATACTCCCATCGGAAGCTTGGCTGACCAAAAGCCTCTACAATGAGTTATGAGGTATAATATATAGCAAAGGGTGGGGTGGCTCTTGAAATTCCCCTTTGTGATTGTTCATCTACCCTCATGACTCTTCAACTACTCTATCACTGTTACATTCAACTATTGACACTTGAACTTCCACTTGACAAGATATTACATATAATTTGCACATGTACCCATGTGATACAAAATAGGCTTGAGCAAGCCATACAAGATGTCACTAAGAATTGGACAGTTGTGGGAAGACCAACTCTTCAACATCCTTGCAATTATCGATGGTGGCGAACTGATGCCAAGCTTGCTCGTCCATGATGGTGTCCATGCGCTAAAAAGTGACATTCTACTGAAAGCGGACTCTTGCTTCCATTGCATATGGGTAAACTGATATGGCTCCTTTGTCCAACTCATCTGATAACATGTGAATCATCATCTTGACTGTGGTTGGACCAACAACATACTGACGCATAGTGTCTATGTTGATGTCCAAGTGTGTGTTGGTGACCGTGTGCATCAACTTGTCGAAATACATGTTTAGCTCCAGTCGGAATTTCTTCTTGTCTTCGCCTTGGTGAGTGTGTCGAATGGGTGGAATCACTTGCATGCGCACAATGACATCCATGATCCTGAACACCTTTGCATGTGATTGACAACATTTCTCACCTTGTCTACTCCATGTCAACTATTGGATGGTTCCATAACCTATATGGGTGCAGTTTCTTCAGTTTGTGCATGTTGCACCTCCTGCTGTGCCTGTTCCTGCTACAACTCCTTCTATTGTCTGTGAAGCTCCTATTATTCCTTGAGTTGTCTCTTCAGCACTTGTAACCCCTTCTCTATTTCTCTCTCTGCCTTCACATGATCCTCTTGTCATGCCATTGCCTCATAGCCTCAATCTCGAAAGTCGCTTTCATCACAAGTGGATATGCTTGAGCTTGCAACTTTGTTCAGCCTTTGCATTGTCAACAACCTTCCTCTTGCATTTGTAACATGCAGGTGTGCTACCTTCTACTGTTGTTGATGGTGCTACTTGCTATGATGCTATTGCCATTTCATCTTGATATCCTTTTCCATGAACAACTTGATGTCTTCATAGATAGGTAAGTTCATAGACACTTGATCGACTGCTTCCATAGTTGTGCTCTGAATGGTGTCATCGACTCTGCTCTCCTAGAAGCAATTGTACCTATGTTGTTGAGAGGCAGATGAACACTTGTGATACTTGGAGACATAGAAACACTCATGATAAGAAATTTTTCTTTCAAAAACCAAAACGAACTGGAGGACTGACATGAAACATACCTGTGTGACTGTTTGTGAAGATTGCGCAATTTTCACCAAGAGACTGGGAGACTCACTGCCAGAATTATGCAAGGAACAATCCAAGCCTATCAGGAGGTTGACTAACTACTGGAACTATGCAATGCACATTCCAACCTAGCCTGCTAAGGACTGAAACTGCACAATGCACAATTTCAGTTAGCAGTGACATACAAACTAGCAAACTCCATTTTGTAGTTTTTGAGGCCAATAAGGCACTGCCTCCTAGACTTTGCGCAATGCAATCCTAGAGGTCAGTGCTGGGCCAAATTTGCATAATTTTTGGAGGGAAGGTAGAGCCTTCACCTCTAGAAATGCGCAATGCTAGCCAGGTAATGCAAGGTCGGGCTAAGGCAGCCTAGACCCACTGATGGGCGACTAAAAACATGAGAAGTTTGAATGCATGGTGAAATTGAGTGTAAACAAGAGTGAATGATCATGCATGCAAACAGCAAGTGCAAGATCCAAAAAATGGGAAAACATGCATGTGTGTGAAGTGAGTCATCACAACGGCGACTGTCAGTGCAAAAACAGTGTCATGCATGCGACAACAGTGAGATGTGAATGAAAATTGAAATGATGCTTCTACAAACTAACATACATCAAAACGACGGAAAGCGCTCATCGAAATCAAGTAGACAACACTCACACAAAGCGAAACATAAAAAGCAATAGAAACACGGTGCAAGACATGAAAATTTGACTTACCTTGAAATAGCTAAATTGAAAGTGTCTAAGACCCTTGGATGCAATGTAGGATGTTAGAGCTACAAGGTTGATGTGAGGAATGAGCTTTGTAGTGTCCACTTGATGAGTTTTGATAAGATCGAGGCTATGATGTGCATGCCACAAATCTAGGAAAATGTGACACTTGGCGAGAGGTTTCTAAAATGATCTTCATGTAGCCTCCAACTGCTAAGAATAGATCCCTAGATCTAGGGATGCATTTTTCATGTTGCCTTTTGCTATTTCAGGAAGAGCAGCCCATGCATAAAAATCAGTTTTTCTCGGTCCCGGAGGGAACTAGTCAACCTGAAGACACATGCAACAGCTTGCTTCACTGAGAGAGGGATTTGTGCAATTTCTAAGAGGAATTGGGTTGGTTGTCCCATAGGGATTGTGCAAATTTTTAGAGGAACAGGTGAATACTACCCAGAATTGCGCAATTTCTGGGAGGAGTTGGGTTGACTGTTCCAAAGGGATTGCATAATTTCTGGGAGGAGCAGGTGACTACT
>APFE030745681.1:8365-20621 GCA_000404065.3 Pinus taeda
CCATCATGTTGCAATTGAGTGTGGTTAGCTCGTGTAACCGCCTCTGCCATCATTCTATTTTCTCATCCAAATCTGATGTGCAGGAGCTTTCGCGCTCCCACGAAATCCTGCCATCGGCTGTAGGATTTACCCAATCCTATTCCCGAGCGGTTATCTTGTAGATACAGTCTAGCTCATAATTTCTCTCATCATTGCACACTGGGTCTGTGTAGCGCGATCCTTCCGCAGGGTCGAAAGGCATCACTACGCGTAGTGACTTTTTATCAAAAATCATTTTGCACTTCTTCAGGTTTATCACTCCATTTGTGTCAATGGCCCAATCAATTCCCAGTGGCGCGGAATAGGGATTGTTATCACTTCAAAATCTCTATCACTTTGAAATCTAAAAGTGCACTCACACCCTTGATGTTTACTGTTATTCCCTACAATCTTCCCATCGGTAGGATATTTTGTTGGTTCACAATTCACAATTGAATAGGGGACCATTGCAACATGGGCTTGCCCATGTGCTCCCATGTCTGCTTTGGTAGTACATTCATGTCTAATGCTAAATCTAGAATCACTTGATCCATTTCATATTATCTGATTTGTGCAATCAATCTCATTTCCCTTCCTGTTCACGATGTGTGCTTTCCGAGCTTCCGGATTATGCACGATTCTCCTGACCCAGTGCACCTAGTGATGAGTTCCTGTAGTCCCTTCACAACCTTTCTGTCACGCAGTAGTTTCATGCATGTCTCCAGAAATATAGTGAGCATTGGAGGATCCATCTTCGGTTCTAGTTGATCCTTACTACTTGAAGTGGAGGCCTCTGTGAATCTCTTCTTAGCTTCCATGAATGTCTACTTCATGCATTCCAAATCGATCTCTGGTTCCTTTGTAGGAGCTTTGCGAACGTAAGCACTTTCTTCAGGTTTCAGGTTTCTTTCCCTTGTCATCTCCTATCGTGATACCGCTTCGGAGCATGATGTTTACATTTGGGTCCTCTTCGCATGGCTTAGACCTCATCATTTGAAAATTCTGAGTCGGGGGAGGCTGAAGTATCCATTTATCGCGCAGCCCCGCTATCAGTGTATGGCAGTCCTCCTTCTCATGATCAAACTAAGAACAATATAAAAATGATGCTCTCGTTGGATTTGTACAATTGTGGGCATAATTCCCTGGCCCTCCATAATTGTTACAAATCAGTTGTCCATGACCCCTTCCTCGTCCCATTCCACCTCGACCTCGTCTGTGCCCCTGAAATCTAGTGCGCACCATCCCTGCATTTTGATCAAGGGCTTGCATTTCGGTCTGCACTTTGTGGGTAGGAGTCTGATCCATCATCAGCTCATAACTTCTACAAGTGTTCTCATCATGGCCTACTCATCTATAGAAATTACAGAACAACTGTTGGGATGTCTGTGTATACTTCTGCAAGAGATGACAATTATCCATAGCATGCTTTCCTCCTATCTGACAAATCGCGCACCATAATGCAAGTGCCGCACTTGGTCCTTCTTTTGCCTCTGGTTTTAATGGCATCGGCCCTCCTCCTGCCAAGTAGTTCATAAAGACTAGACAATGGTCCTTGTCATGCCCCTGGCCTTTGCCTTTTATGCACCATACCTCTTCGCATGCTTTTGGCTGAGTTGTCCTAACCTTTTTCAAACTCTGCATTTCCAGACAAATTTTTTTCAATTGCATGTGGATTTGTTGGAATCCCAAGCCAATATCTTGTATTGGGGTCTCATGTAGTCTCATTGCAATCTCCAAAGCTTTAGCCTGGGTGGATAACTTCTACTATGACAGTGTCATCCTTAAACGACATTAGTGATGCTACAAACCATGCACGATGTTGTCTATCCATAAAGGTCATGTTGGCTTCATGAATCATACTCTTCAATCTCTGATCCAGCTCCCAAAGGGTCTTACATGGAAGCATCACGATTTCCTTCATCTCGATACTCGATTGCGTCTCCAATTTTAGCCTGCTAAATTCCCTATTCATTATAGCCTAGATATCTGCGATCCCTGTGTTTGGATAGTCAATAGAATGCTTAATGTACCATGTTAGTGCGCAATCCTACAACGCGCTTACCAGTGTTGTCTTCTTTATATTTTCATCCATGACTCCTTGTGCTTCCCGTACCACTTTTACTACGAACCAAAATTGGTCCGGATCTTCGTTCCCTACTCCTTTGAACATCAGCAATTTTATTGTGCTCGTCATATTGAATTGTGGTTGTGGCAAAAGTGGTGTGGGCAGAGATGGGGGTGAATATGGTGAAACCGATGGTGGTGTAGGTGGAGGTGGTATGCGTGGAATTCGTTGCCTTATTAGATTGATCGCACTTCTTCTTGAAACTTTCATGAGCTCTTCCTCACTTTCTCACCGAGGCAAAATCAAGGGGCTAGTTTCTATTTTGGTGCTACCTTTGTCTCTATAGATCCTCCCACTTCACATAGCCCCAAACATCAATTTATTCACATAACCCACTTTTCACACAATAGCATTTTAATCCAAGTGTTCAAAGATTTTATGTACTTACCTCGCGGTCCTTTGAGGAAGCATCGTTCCACCTCGCTATAGCTGACTGTTGTGTCTACCGCGAACTCGGTGAAAAACCCTCCTATAATTCAGTCGAGCCAATGGCCCACAGCATGTGAAATATCATCTTCTAATGCTTCTCGTCTGCGCACCAACTTTGGAGTCCACACAATTGGTTTGTCGAGCCTACACCTTCCCTGACTATATGCTAGCTTCACAATCCACTCATACAAATCAAAGGGGAAGGATGCAAAGTAAATTTCATGGATTTCTGTATATAAGTAGCGCTCTAACCACTGTTCCTTTGATACTCGTGGATTCTTATTTTCCTGCACCGCGAACTTGTGAATCTTTCTGTCCAACCGCCCTTCAATTTCTTTCTTCAATGGATTCTAGTGACATGACTTTAGACATCGCTTATGTAAATCCCGGTCCTGACAATGGAACCATTTGTTGGCTTGTTGGGACCTGACCCAGGTTCAGAGTTCATTTAGCCAAACAAATCCCGGTACTACTAGCCCTTTCGGCAATAGTCCGTGGAGCGTGGACTGAGGTCTCACTTGAAGTAGTACGGGAGGGTGCTAGAACTAGGTTTATGTACCCTAGAGATGTCTGATGGGTTCAAGTGGTCCGTGGTTCGACCCTACGCACACATCACTATGTGCACTTGCCCATATCTCGTGGCCTGTGATGCTGCCTTCACGCAACCCTACTTAGGGGCTGAAGAGTATTATTACCCAAGTCCTTACTAGTAATCCAATATTATTTGATTAACTTATCTTATTTGTATGCTTTCAATTATACTTAACAATATTCACAATTCATACAAGTGCGCGTAGTAAAGAAACAATATATTCGCAAATGATATCAAACATGTAATAACTCAGAACAGATAAACAGAATTCGTAACAAAACCTTTCTTTATTAATCTCTTCCCTGATTACAAACTCGACTCAGCTACAGGGTTCTGCACACTCAACTGCAGACTCTACTAGGCGTCTGCGGACTCAGCTACAAAGCCTTTTTCCTACTATATGACTCGAGACACACTTCGCACTTTGACTTAATCTCTAAGACCTTTCATGCCCATTTCTCTTTTAGATCCCTTTACAACATAGAGCCTCGCCCTATTTATACAATCCCATGGTTCATAGACCATGGTTAGGCCAACATTACATTCAAAACTAGGGCGGATAGCCCTATAACTCTAACAAACATTTTGTGCCAGCAATTCGTAGAGCTTTACAACAATATCAACTCAAAACTTGGGCTTTGAGCCCCAAAACATGCTGTGACAGGATTCCATGCCCAACAACAAGGCACATCAAGCAGAGAAGTAGCAAAGGCCACAAAACAGGTTTTTGGTCCTGCAGGAAGAAGGTTTAGAGGCAGAGATGGAGGACTCCTCTCAGGAAAAAGAAAACTAGGAGGGAAAAGGAGCAGGGGGGTGGAGGAGGGGGGCCAAGGAAGGAGGAAGTGATGATCGAGGAAGAGAAAAACATGGAAGAAAACATACAAATGGTGGAAACCCTACTAGAAATAGACAACTAGAAAGAAGATCTCAGCACAGAGGAACAAGTTATGAAGAGGTTATTGCAGGAATGGAGACACTTGGATGAGAGATTCATCCAAGAAGACAAAAAACAAATCTACAAGGAAACCTTCCAATGATATAGAGATAAGCATAACTCTGCAATCATAATCCAACCTGAACAATTGGGGGCTCAAGCAAATCAAAGCCAGGAGACATGAACAGAAGGAAAAGGGGAGAATAAAAGAGGTAGGAAAACAATGAATGAATCCATACAATTGGTAGGGGAGTTACTGGTGAACTCAGGAAGAGTAGTTCCATTGTCAGAGATGTTTCAACAACTGATAAAATTGTTAAAATGATCATCACAACTTGGAATATAAGAGGCCTCTATAGCAGAGGCAAACAAAGGTACCTTAAAGAGAGACTGAAAAATGATAAGCTAAGTATAATGATAATATAGGAGACCAAAATCAAGGAGAAAAAGTTAAAAGACATAATGGAAAACTTCAGGGTGGAATACTAAGTCATTGCCCAGGATGCAAATGGGAGCACAGGTGGACTAGTGATCTTACCGAACTCGACAGAAGTGAAGTTTGAAGAATGGGTAAGTTTACCCTGAATACTCACAAGAAAATTCTAAATCCTAGGATCAAGCGAATGGGCACTGTTGTCTGGGGTGTATGGCCCGCACCTCTCACACGAAAGAGGAGCCTTCCTCCACAACTTGCGGGCTTTGAGGAATATATACCTAGACGAGCTATGGATAGTGGGGGGACTTCAATATGATCACATCCCTAGGGGAAAAAAGGGAGGAATAAGGAGGGTCGACCCGGACATGGAAGCCTTCAGTGAGGCCATCAATAACCTACAACTAGAGTATAAAGAAACAATTAATGGTATCCATACCTGGAACAATAGAAGAGGGGGTATACACTAGATAACCATCTGCCTAGATAGGTTCCTAATTTCTGAAAAGTTGATGAGCAAGGAGATCTTCATAGAGGCAATGATCCTCCCATGTATGGAGTTAGACCATTGGTCGGTTCGCCCGGAAGTGGATTTAAAAGCCAGACCCAAGAATAGGCCATTTTGATTCGAAGCATTTTGGATCAAAAACCAAGATATCCTGCCAAAGATGGAGGAATGGTGGATACAAAAGTACCCAACAAGGCTGCAATGGAATGCATACCTTCCAACTAAAGTTGAAGGAATTAAAGAGGAGACTCAAAACGTGGTATAAGGAGGAGTTTGGGCATATCCTTAGAAACCAAATAGAACTCATCCAACATATGGTAGACATCCAACAAAATATGATAAACAAGCGAAGAATGGAAGAAATGGTGTGAGAGGAAGGTCTATTAATCAACCAAATAGAGGAACAAAGATAACATGAAGAAATTATGTGGAGGAAAAAATCGAGGGTGCAATGTCTAAAGGAAGGAGAATGCAACATGAGGTCCATAAAGTTGTGGTGAACCACAGGAAGCACAATCGCATTTACTCTCTTAAAAATGTAGAGGGACAACATATAATAGAGCATGATGAGATGGAAGGATTGTTGGTCAATCACTTCCAGGACCTGCTCACTGAGAACATGGAAAATAGGGAGGAAGCCACTCAAAGAATCAGTCAGAAAATCCTCAAGAAGATAATGGTAGATCAACACAAGGCACTGATGAAGGCGGTCACCAAAGAGTAAGTTGAGGAAATTGTGAAAGGCATGTCAAAGAACAAAGCCCCAAGCCCTGATGACTTCACTGCTGAGTTCTACCAAGCTACCTGACCATTCATGGGGCAGGATATCATGGAGTTCATCGAGGAATCAAGATGTAAACAAAATGTATGTCCTAGCCTCAACTCTACCTTTATTACGTTAATTCCTAAGTTAGCTAAATCTGAGGATCCTCAAGGATTTCACCCAATTGCCCTATGTAATGTAATTTACAAGATTATCGCCACCCTAACTGTGAAATGCTGAAACTACTCCTCCCTAGTCTCATTTCCCCAGAACGGATAGGCTTTGTGGAAGGTCACAAAATTCTTGATGGCTTTATTTCTTCACAGGAGGTAATCCACTCTCTCAAATCCCAGAAGCTCCCAGGTATGATGATTAAACTATATCTTTCAAAATCCTATGACAGATTGAGTTGGGGCTACCTCACGAGCATCCTCAAAGCATATGGATTTTCTCAAATATGGATCAATTGGATCCTAGCATTGATATCCTTGTCGATCTTCTCCATCCTGCTTAATGGAAACCCCACTAAGGCTTTCAAGCCATCTTGAGGTCTGAGTCAAGGGGACCTGATTTCCCCCTTCCTATTCATCTTAGCAGAAAATGGGTTGGGTAGGTACATAAAGTAGTAGGCAAGCTCCTCCCAGCTCCAAAGGCTAAGAATTTGGGGGAATGACCTACCCATCACCCACCATCAATTTGTGGATGATGTCATGCTCTTCTACCAAGCCACCCTGAGAGAAGCCAGTAGTATAAGAAATATCTTTAATACCTTTATGGAAGCCTTGGGAACCATGATCAATAATGACAAATCTTGTATATTCTTCTTCAACACCCAAGGAAATGTGAAGGCTTACCTTGCTAGAATTCTAGGCTTCAGTACTGGCACCCTACCCACTAAATACCTAGGTATGCCCCTCTCGGACACCCCGCTAAGAAAAAAATGCTAGCAAAACATCCTCCAAAAATTATAGGGTAAACTCAAAAGTTGGACCTTTCATTCCTTAAACATAGCTGGAAGAATTGTCTTGCTAAAGGTAGTTTTGCGGTCGATTCCCATCTATCAACTATTAGGAATGATGGCCCCAAAAGGAACATGTGCTAAAATGGTTGACATCTTTAAAAAATTCCTCTGGGGAGGTGACCAATAGCTCAGGAAATGGTCTTTGGTGTCATGGCAGGGCCTCACCAAGAAAAAAGAGGAAGGAGGATTAGGACTTAGGGACCCCTACCTCCTCAACCAAACCATGGGAGCCAAACTTTGGTGGACATGGATGAATGGGGGTGATGACCTATCGAAGAAAATATGGACCTGCAAATATAGCATGCCTTAAAAAAAAATGATATGCTCACATGTGAATACCCCCCAAAGGGATAAGTGATCTAGAATCTAGCAGCAAACAATAGACACCTCATACAATAGCACGCCTTCTGGGAAGTTCACAATGGGAAAACAGCTCGCTTCTGGGTGAACTCTTGGCAGAAAAGAGAGAAATTGGGAGAGAATAAGGAGCTCATGGAAATATACTAGTAGATCCGAAATAGTAATACACAGGTAGTGGAACAATACTGGAAGGAGGAGCAAGGAGAGGTAAGTTGGTAGAAATGGAAGACTAGAGAAGATTGGGAACAAGCGGTAAACACCGAACAATGGAGCAAAATGGACAAAGAATTAAGGACAAGGTAGATAATGATTAGTCAAGATGATGACATCTTGAGATGGGGACATACCACCAAAGGCACTTTCTCCATAAGCGAAGCCTATGATATTCAAAACCAGAAGGAGTAGGAAGGACACGATAAAATATGGGACATAATTTGGAAGGTGGGGTGGTGGCCAAAAATAACCCACTTCCTATGGATGGTCTGTAAAGGGTGCATCCTGACTTGGGATCAGTTACAGAAAAGAGGATTCTAGGGACCCTCCCTTTGTGGGCTATGCAACCAAAATGGGAAAGATATGGAACATATCCTTAACAATTGTCCATTTTCAAAATAGAAATGGAGACAAATGAGAGAAATTTTCGAAAGGCCGGATAGAGATCCAACCAATATCAGAGGAACAATATCAATATGGAAAAAACACATCTATTCTAGCCTCGTGGTAAACAAGGCTTGTACCCTAAGCCTGGGATTCACCCTATGGGCCATATGGAAGGAGAGAAACCGCAGAATTTTCAAGCATAAAATGACCTTGCAAGAAAAAGTGTGTGAAGGTATTGAACAGAACATCAGAGAAACAATCCTGGAAGAATCATGGAAAGAAGAAGATTGATAGGTGCCATCCTAAGAAGGGTGAATACTACAAAAACCAAATTTAGCACCAGGAATGATCAAAAACAATGCATGGAAGACAAGCAAAGCTCACATGAGCTCCAGGTCCCACTTTTCCCCTTTGGTTGAAGGATTCATCAATATTAACTTTGACGGGGCCTCCAAAGGTAACCTGGGCGAAGCAAGTCCTGGGGACCTCTTCCGAGACTCCCAGGCCCATACCCACTTCATCTATGTTGAAAGTTGTGGGATTGCTAGCAATAATGAGGCAGAGTTCATTGTACTTAGACAAGGCCTACTTATAGCTATCAGATTGGGGTACAAAAACCTGGAAGTGGAGGGGGATTCTCGCCTAGTAATCAATACATTGACAAAACGCAATAATGGCGCTAAGTGGGACAAACTTAGTTAGAGGTGGATAACAACAAGATTAATTTAGGATATAGGGGAAATTATCCCCAAATTTTACTACATTCAGGCCAACACATGTAAGGAGAGAAGAAAACAAGGGAGCAGATTTCCTTACAAACTAGGGATGCACCCATCAGCAGGATTGGTTAGAGAAACAATGGCCAATCCAACCAAGGGACACAACCTTTGAAACCTTGGAGACAATCCTGGAACAAGATTGTAGGCAGTATGAGGGAAGACAGAATCAGGCAACCCAAGTGCTCGATCAGGATAAGGGCAGTTTCAAAGGTGCCAAGGCTGACTTGCCATTTGTAGTACAGTGAAATTCATTGCAGCCACACCCCACATGCTCAAGGCAGGGAGTGCGGTGTCCTCTACCTTGAATGCATGGGAGGTGGGCTGGCAAGGAGGCAGAGGGGGACATAAGGGAAGGTGGCGAAGTGGGAAGGTCTATTGGACATGCAGGGAAGGTGGAAGGTATAGTGGGGAATCAAGAAGCTCCAAAGCAGAAGGGAGGGGAAGTAGCGAAGGCTGCGGGCAACCGTTGACTATTGGGTATGTAGACTAGCCCTGGCCTTGTTTAATTCATAAGCGTTGGTTGAGTTCCAAGGTAAATCCCATGAGTTAGTGGGAGGGTTTCTAGGAAGGAGGGAGAGGTGCGAGCCCACCCTAGAGAGACTTAGCTCAGCCAGGGAGAAACGAGGGTAGGCAAGGGGGAAATATCGCTTTGCTCTATGCTATTTTTATTCTTCTCTCAAGCAAAAATTGGGACTATGGGATGGTTGAGAGCATCCCCTTTGCCATGGCAGTTTCATAGCTTGCCACGATGGAGGCATGCCTTGCACATACACCAAACACCAAACTTTCCATCTAAAATAACACTCGCCACAAAAAAAAGACCCGAGCAACACCACCCATAATAACATGAATTCACTAAGATGGCTCTTTCTACCCACGAAGGACCACCCCCACTAGATAATCCTGACACCTCCACCTTCCAGAATACCACCAACGATGGAGCATCGCCCATGGACAAGGGAGTTGTTTTTATCCTGAGACGAGCACAAAATTGGCCATCACCTACCAAATTCGATAGTGAGAAACCATAGGCAAACTGACCAGGCCCCAACGCACCAAAAATCACTATTAAAGTAGGGGCACTTGGGCTGCCTCCTACAGCTGCGGGCTTTCCTTACCGATGAGCTCCACCACCCTATAAGAACAAGGCAGAGCATGTGACCTCTGGACTAAGAGAAGTTTTTCATCTGTTCCCAGTCTTTCCTTCCCCCACCAATAACCAAGATTCCCAGCCGTCAGGACCAAACGAGCCCACTACCCCTGTATATTTCCACAGCTAGCAACTACACAATGTTTCCAATGAGGGTCGACCTTCTGCGTGTCCTACTCTGTTATGAAACCAGGTTACAAAAAGATAGAAAAGATAGATCAACGCCTTAGAATTCAGCCTCTTCAAGGGGGCAACCTCCTTTACATTACACAAATGAATGATTCTTTGATGATTCAAATGACAAAACCTCCTTTCTATATATAGGAGTCTAAGGCATCACAATATAACCCATCCAACCTAACAATAATAATATAAAGCCACAAAAATAACAATAGAGGGATTCTATGGGGCACAATAATAACAATATGGGGACAATAGGGGCACAACAATATTAATAAGGGGTACAACTACAATAGTAATGGGGTAATTGCTAGTATTATAGGGACCCAACATTCCCTTCTCCTTCAAAAAAGTGTTGTCCTCATCGCTTGAGTAGTTATGGATACTTCTGTATAAAATTCTCATCCTCCCATGTGGAATCTTCAGCGGATAAGTTCTTCCACTTGATAAGATACTCCGAAATTGATCGATTCCGTAGCTGTCGAGTTCTTGTTTTTGTGACTGCTTCCAATTCCAATATAATTTTTCCTTCCTCGTCAAGTTCTGGCAATATTGTTTGAACTGGGAGCTTGTCGCCTATAACCTTCTTTAAACATGAAACATGGAAATCTGGGTGCAATCGAGAAGTTGCAGGAAGCTCCAATTTGTATGCCATAGTACCAATCTTTTGCAACACCTTGTACGGACCATAATACTTTGGTGATAATTTATTATCCTTCTTAGCTTGCTTGAGGGACATTTTCTTATATTGTTGTAGCCGTAGGAATACCCAATCACCTACATCAAAACTTCTTTCGCTGCGATGTTGATCTGCCTGTTGTTTCATTCTATTTTGTGCCAACACGAGGTTATCCTTTAAGAGTTTGAAGACTTGTTGTTGATGTTCGATGTGATGTTCCACTGCCTGAACCTTAGAATTTTCTCTTAAATATGATGTGATGGATGGTGGTTGATACCCATAAAGTGCCATAAATGGGGTCATTTTGTTGCTGTATGGAAGGAAGTGTTATACCACCATTCAGCCAGAGGCAACCATTTGACCCATTGTGTCTGTTTATCAGAGACAAAGCAACGAAGATATCCTTCCAAACATTTGTTTACTAATCTCGTTTTGCCCATCAGATGAGGATGATAAAGATGAACATGATATTCTAACTGAGTACCAAGACAAGAAATATCTGTACAAAAATCCAATGAAAATGGGATCTCTGTCACTTACAATAATCTTTGGGTTTCCATGTAGCTTTTGAATTGTTTCCAATAATGCAGTAAACTGTACTGGCTTTAAATGGATGTGATAATGCACAAAAGTGTGCATACTTGGTAAGTCTGTCAACTACCACCATGATGACACTCTTCCCTCAGACTTGGGTAAACCTGTGATAAAATCCATTGAAACCTCCTCCCAACGTTGGCTTGGAATGGATAAAGGTTGTAATAGACCCGTTGTCTTAATTGTTTCAACTTTATTTTGTTGGCAAACCAAACATTCCACCACAAACTTTTGAATATCTGATTTAAGGCCATCCCAAAAAAATTCTTTCTTAACCTTGTGGTAAGTTTTTAAAAATCTTGAGTGCCCTCCTAAGGGAGAAGTGTGCAATTCCATAAGAATCTTTTGTTTTAGCTGGGAGTTCTTACAGAGGTATAAGCGATCTTTGTACCATAACGAATCATTTTTCCAGCTAAATGTATTAGACGTACTGGAATCATGTTATAGCTTTCGAATAAGTGCCCACAGTTCTTCGTCATTCTTCCATTCCTCCCTTGCTTCATTTATCCAATCTGGTTGGATAATAGAAACGACACACAATAATGCTTCCACATCCTCATCCTTTCATGAGAGTGCATCTGCTACCACATTTTGCTTCCCTTTTTTGTAGATTATTTCAAAGTCATAACCCAACATATTTGTGACCCACTTTTGTTTCTCTTCAGAGGATAAACTTTGTTCTAAAAAGTATTTAAGGCTATCATGATCTGTTTTTACCTTGAAGTGTCTTCCCATTAGATAGGGTCGTCATTTCTTAAGTGCATGGAGTATTGCCAACATTTCCTTCTCATAAATAGCTTTGTGTAAAAACCTTCCCTTGATTGGATGACTTTCAAAAGCAATGGGTCTTTCATCTTGCATTAAAACAACACCAATTCCATTTCCTGAAGCATCACATTCCACAATAAAGGTTTTTGTGAAGTCCGGTGTAGATAAGACAGGTGCTTGGCACATTGCCTCTTAAAGATGTTCGAAGGCCTTTGTTGCTTCTGGAGTCCATGAAAATGCATCTTTCTTCAATAGTGTTGTTAGAGGTGCTGCTATTCTCCCATAATTCTTAACAAACTTGCGATAATACCTGTCAACCCAAG